>JACCGJ010012499.1:0-43798 GCA_013407085.1 Atriophallophorus winterbourni
CACTACCTAGAATGACTCCATTTGGTATAGGTTGTGTTTCATAGGATATACTATTAACAGAAACGGAGAAGGTACGATCAGAAAGATATGAACAGAACCAATTAAATTGGGGTCCGGAAATAACAAGTGATGATAATTTTTGAAGAAGAAGAGAATGAGGATCTATGATGGAGCATAGTTTTTCGGACACGTTCATTGACGTGGTATTGTCGTGTAGCCGTTGGTGTTGGAGATCGACTACGTGTCCGTATTTAATCAGGAAATCGATACCGATGATAGGCTTTTGAACATCGGCTATCAAGAAGACGAAAGGGAAAGCATGTCTAAGTCCGAGATCAAGTTTCATAAGTTTCTCACCGTAAGTCAAGATTTTCGATTCGTTAGCCGCCTGCAATGTTATGCTTGATGGACGTTTTTCGCAACTGCGGGGTATAACGCTAACCTCGGTGCCGGTGTCTACGAGAAAGTTAAGCTTAGTAGATGCATCGTAGACGTACAAAAGGCGACTAGCGCGTTTGTCAGGAGCGGTCGTCGCCATAACTGTCTGGCAACCTGGTTTCCTGACTTGGTGGCTGTGTGCATTAGGATGTTGACAATCAGGGCGGCAGCTGCGCGCGGCATTTCCGAAACGACGGCGGTAATAACAGAAGCAATTATTATCGCGAGTACAAGAACGACTTCTATTCCCAGATCGACTCCGAGATCTAAATTTAGAAGTTTTGGGCCTTTCCATGTTAGAAATGGTGTGCTGTAAGGGTGAGAGTTACTTAGTCAGCTTGGCCACGGTAGCTTCCAACTTTGAGAGGTTACTCTCCTCGGATACTTGAATAATGTTGTTTCTGTCGATGCGTTCGTGGATTTTATCTGCTAATTCAGCCAATTCAGCAAAGATGGTGCTGGGTGGCAGGCAATTCAACCAAAGTTGTTGTATGGCGGAATCGTCTAACTTTGTGTTGCCCACGAGGGAACGCATGTGACGCAAAAGCTGCGAAGGACTTCGATCGCCGAGCTCTACACCAGCAAACAGTTGCTTATTCATATTTATTCATACATTCATTGTAAGCCACGGTACGCTTAAGGACAGCAGCCTTCAGCGTGTCGTAAGGCGAACTGGAGGGCATGGGTCAAGAAAGTTTTGTACTTCTATTGCAATGTAAGACAGTAAATGTGATTGCACAAAAGAAAACATGACGTGTTGCTTCGTGATACGTCTGAAACGAAACATGCCTTCTACCTAGATGAACCAGACACGTGGGTTTGCAGGGTCAAATGCTGGCTTGTCATAGCCGATAACATTCACTTGCGATTCAGTGTGTTCAAACGACATTGTGGAAAAATTGAAAAAAATTATGGGAGTTTTGAGCGGAAAATGGGAAGCATGGTCACCAATTATGTAGTGGATAAGTGCAAAAGTATAACAGGAAAATGTTATAGCAAAAATGGACAAAGGAACGAACTCACGGAGAGTGAAAACTCAATGTCTAATGCAAATATCCACACAAAAATATTCCAGCTCCAAACTACGGTGCGTCGTGTTGATTGGCAAAGCTGAATACGTGTCGACACGTCAATTTTGCCGTTAATCGTCCTGGTTCACAAACACGCAGCAATACAGCACCAGCGAAACAAGCAGAAAACGAACGCGCGCGGACAAAAGTATATTGGTAATTAATCAGTATTGACAGAATGCGATATGAAATATGAGTAACAACAACTCATTTAACGAAACGGAAGATCAATATTCTATGAGTAAAAAGGACAAGAAGAAATCGATAGATCGATATGGCAATATAGATTATCGGAACAAAACGATAATTTCTAAGTTAATGGATGAACATGGTACAAAGATAAGTATATACAAATCGCTGATTATAGCAAGCATCAATTGGAATGGAAGTACAATTGAAAAAAAGTGAAATTACACGTTGCTACAAGCGTTGTCCCACAATGAAAGTAAATGCTAGAATTTTTTTTTATAAACGATTCTAAATCAGCTGACCACTCACCGTTATGATGAATAGAAACTGCTTTTTTCCCTGCAGCAGTTATAATGCAGTGCTTCCTGAACACAATCAGGATAATCTGTTGGCGTCGTGATCGTCAATGACAAAAAGCCAAACATTTTTGCAGTGATGGGTCTGTAGCGGATAAGCCTAGCGGATAATTCCTACAGGTCCTTCTCTGCAGCTTTCCACCGAAAGACATTCTGATGGCTCGATTGGCTTGATTGCCACTTACTGTTCTGGGCAAACTGAGCTGAACTGAATTGAACTAAAATTTAATTGAAATTTGTTTGTATATATCACACCTATTTTAGCAACCGCACTACCTTGGCGAACTTTTTAAATTCTCCGTTTTTCCCTCATTTCCGCGTGCGCAAAATCGAATGTCTTGTCGACACGAAATTAGTTTTTGTTTCTCATGGTAAATGTCGGAAAAGCAAATGCTCTTTTTACTGACATCCGCCTTGTCACAATTTGAAAACTAAGGCTACGCGCTTTCATCGGTTCCAATTGACTTGCACCTAACTTTTTAACTATTCACATACATACAGATCTCTCTCTGAAATGGATACTAATAATTGGACTTCCATCCAACAAAACGTGTATGTCAATGGTCTCGGAAAGATTGTTGGTCTTTACCCATCTGGAATATCTGAGATCGAGGACTTGAATCACACTGAGGTATGTAACAATTTTAAACGTGATCTAACGAAAATATAACTGTAAACAGTCATAATTAATGCCGTGAATCACCATTATTTTTAATTAATGCAAGTGTGTATCTTATTGTGTGTCAAGTTTTTTTACTCATTTAGCCAAGATAAATCTATTTTTCAACTTGAACTTTGGTCAACGTAATGTACCCTAAGCTAAAATTATGTTAAATGTTGAATACAGTTTTATTGCACCCAAAACTTTCATTATACCAATCAAAGCCGATTAGTGTGAACTCAGTGAATAAAATGAATGCTGTAATTTATAAACGACCAAAGCTGTAAAATTTATTTATCGTTTATGTTAAGTACAGCTTATTTTATAATAATTATCAGTATTACCTATTCTCTCTAGGCTTATTGATTAGAAGCTTCAACAAGAAAATGCCGCTTCATTGTCCTAGACTCTAATGTTCTTAAGTGAATGCATGATTTCGTTACGTCTGTATTACAGGCTTGCAATATGGCGAAATTGAACATGTCGAATTCGCACATCATTGATAATAGGAACGTGGGTTTTGAGGATTTTAAACACAATTACATGCCCATAACTACAGGACTAAAGTGCACAAATATGTCTGCGTGATTTTGCTGGACATTGTTGCGTGTCAATTAACCGAATCATTTGTGGTTAAGAAATGTGGCGTTCTTGGTACATCAGCCGAGGCAGAACCCCGCTTTCTGTTCTGATTACTTATAAAAGCTAATGTACTGAAGACTTGTGCAAAAATCGGGAAAAACGTTTGTGAGGCTTATTCATCTTTGTCAAGATCTTGAAGTTCGCATACTTTTCTTTAAAGTAGGCACGACAATGGTCTCGGGTACTTTTAAGCTGATGAATGGTTATAAATTTGTGAAAAATTGTCAATAAAATATTAGAAAAATGCATGGGGTAATCTGTAGCTTGTTTTTGCTTCTGCTCTGCTTCACGAAGTATTTCTCGCGACCCAATTTATCATGCCCGGTGACCGATGCACCAAGGATTTGGGCTTTGTTACTTCTCGTTACTATAAACAAGTCAGGATACTTTCATGCTGCTCTTGCCAGGGCAAATTTTTTGGCTGAAAACCCACGAAAAAGTGGATTGAAACCAAGTTATTCGGAAATATATCTTTTTACCGTTATGGTCCATTAGCGGTATTTTTGCCGTCTTTCTGCCACATAACTTGATAGGCACATTACATTAATTTCCAGTTCCGCTAGATAGTTTGCTGATACAGCTTTACTTTTAAAATTCTTTGCTTGCGTGCTTCGATATGAAATCTCATTGCGAGAGCTCACTTCACGTTCACCAGTCTAGGTCATCTCTGGAAGCGGTCTGACGTGAGTTTTAGATTCAAGGGGAGAGTTTACCTGGCCTCAGTCAAGTCAGTCTTGCCTTACGGGTGCGAGAGCTGGGCAGTACGCGCAGAGGAGCTCCGGCACTTGGAGGTGTTTGAACATCGATGTTTACGGAGGCTTGCACGAGTGTGGTGGCAACACCGCACTAGCAACGTTGAAGTGAGGCACCGTGTTCTAGGTGTGGACAGCCTGATGCTACGAGACGTAATCGACCGTTCCCGTCTCCGCTGGCTAGGGCATGTCTTGAGAATGAAGCCTGAGCGCCTACCCTTCCGCGCGCTGCGTGTGTCGGTTGGCCCAGGCTGGCGGCGGTGTTCAGGTGGACAACCGCTGACCTGGAAGAAGGCCTTAAAACGCTTGACGTCGGGTTTAGCTCGGGTCGGACGAACGCGGCTTCCTGGGTGGGATCCAAGGGATAGTGAGTCTGTGGCTTGACACGCTGTCGATGATGGCTGAGAACCGGCAACAGTGGAGAGAGTGCATTCCATTTTGTGTTCCCCCTTCAAATTTGTTAAAAATATCAAAAAAATCGACATGTAGAACGATGGACAAAAAATCCCCCCATATTGTACCTTTTTCTTTCTTTTTCTCGTGCATTGCCGGGTGGCACTTTTCATTTTTAAATGCTTATATATATATTTATATATTTATATATATATGAAATCGCCAATCTGATGCAGGCAAACTGCCACACAGTCCGCCTTCACGTGAGTTGAAATACTGTCAGGCATCAGACATAGACAAATATAAGAGGTGAAGTTAAAGGATATAAATGGCATTGGGACTCTGTCGTGTTTCCTCATGCAACTCACTACCGTGACATTTCAATCAAGCGCTTTTAGCTGTACAGTTTTGTTTTCTTTCCGATGTGCTTTTTACCGTGCTTTTGTAAAATGTAGACCATTAGTATCTAATATTTTGAATTTCCCTTGCAAACTTCATGTTTTTGTCGTTTCTCGGAATATCTCAGCTTTTGCTCATCTCTGTCCGCCATTTAAATTCAGCTGTACATTCGCTTGATGATAAAAAAAGTATACTGGATTTATAATTTGTTTCATTTGATTAACCATATTTGTGTATTTTTACTCATTATTGGTCCAAGCATTGTTTAGCACTATTATTACAAGATGTGTCTCGTGTAAAATGCGTTTTCTTTCCTCTTCAGTCTTACAGCATGAAAATGCCCGGTCCACAAACTGGCGGCCCTATGTACCAACAGCAACAATCTGGTTTCTCATTTGCAAATCCACAAGCGCAACTACATTTCGCTCTCGCTGCTGCTGCTACTGCTCCGAAGTGCGCAACACAGCCTCAAAACACGATAGCCAACCAACTCAGGTCTGATTCATCAAATAATGTACACTCGCACACAACACATCCTCATATTTCCACCGGAGATCAACAGCTATTTATTCCGAGGATTATGGGGCCACAATCCCTACAGCCGCATTCTTCTATCTCCCCATCTGTTTTCCCAGAGATGCCCCGCGCAAATAATGGTCCACCTCTCGTTGCTCCTGTAATATCAAAATCGTTACCTACCAATGGTTCACATCCGTCGCATAATACACATACAAATCACGCACCAACTGCATACCCAGCGAACATACCCATCGTACAACATCCAGGATTATCACATATGTGCTCTCCAACTGGTATGCAGCACCATCCGCCGTATTTTTCACCAGCTATGCCTCAAAATTTGATCGAGTTCATTCCTTCTATGTACAGTGCTGCTGAACTGAACTCTCAAGGTACTTATATTCAGCCATCGCCTGCAATGTTTTCTCAACTTCATGCATCTCAACTTTCCTGTGAACCGATCACAGATGATGCAGAGGATCAGTTTACGGGCCGTAGCCGCCGCAATACATGGAATGGGTTAGAGCCTCATTTTGTACCTCCAACTGTGAGTCCAACGGAGAATATAGGCATGTCAACAACAGCTATTCCAAAAAGCCGTATGAATACTGCGAAGACTGTTACGTCGCATGCATCCCAGAATCATACTACCCCGGACCCATCAGCATGTTTCATAGCGCAGCAATCTACCACTTTCGAACCCAATCGTCTCCCTAGGACTATGGGTCATTGTGGATCCGGTAGCATTCCATCTAAGTGCGATATACCTGATGTGAATAAAAATAATCTGAACCAGAGTTCGCTTTATTTTCCGGTGGATTCCTTATCGAACACGAACTATTTACAATATTCTGTGCCACAAGGAAGTGCGAATTCGTACGAGAGCGGGTATACCGCTGGTTCATTGCGCAATTCTGGCTCGATACCTCAAGTTTTAATGCCGAAGATTGATGGATCTCCGAGTTATAAAAATTTAAATGATCGATTTGGATCAAAAAACTCTAGCAGCACCAATTTTCGCGCCAATGCTGCACGAAAACGTGGTCAGATGGCCAACCCCGTTTATCAACCACGTACACGGTCACTGTTCGAGAAATCCATGCATATTCCGCCCGCCTTTCCTTTGAACATGAATTCTATACCATGTATACGGGCTCCATGGCGTTCCCCGATGAATTTTATTCCGGGCAGTTTTTTCATGCCACCAGACCCCTATGGACCGCAAAATGTCTATTCGAGCTCATCTAGATCCCTTCTACCATTTGTCAATCCTAATGCATTCAATAGTCCATTTATCCCAACGATGCCAGGTTTGCCCGGTCATACGGGGTTAGTACACCCATATGCTCCTGCCAAGTCACCGTGGAATCTTCTTTCAGAACCAACAGAACTCAGAGGTTTGCTCGATCTTTGCCCGACACGGTATGTGTTAATCAGTCTTTTATATTCTATCAAGCCAGTCGTCTTATATTTCGGACGTTTGATGCAATTATTTGTTTGCTAATTTCTAATCCTCATAGCAGTAGTCGCCAGCTACTTTTCATAGATGGGAAACAAGACAATGTTGAGCCCGGACCACTTGCTCAATAATCATACAACAAAATGAAAACGCTCCATCTGATTGGTTTCTCATGAGCTGGCAAAGTTTCGCCACTGGAATGTAGTTCAATACGTTTATCATGCCAAACTAGTCACCGCTCTCTTTAAGTTGTGTCTTAGGAGTTACCGATTATTCTCTTCCGAATACTACTCTTTAATGTTCTCTCTAGAGATTATCAACCCGACAGTATCGGTCAATCATAGTCCATCTGCGCAACGCTCACACGACATAACTAGTATATATGTATGAAAGCACAAGCCTGATCCAGGCAAAGTGCCGCATAGTCACAGACTGCTCGTGGACTGAGATACTGTCAGCTTGCCCAAGCCTAGACAAATATGAGAAAGAAAATACAAGTGGAAATGGTACGACGACGATACGAAAGCACAAGCCTGATCCAGGCAAAGTGCCGTACAGTCAGAGACTGCACGTGGGCTATGATACTGTCAGGTTGCCCAGGCCTAGACTGTGGAAATGGTAGGGAGACTCCAGCGTGTTGCAGCATACAGCTCGCTACCGGTGCCAATCAATTTAGCACGATGTTAGCTGCACAGCACAACTACTGTACGATTACACATACATGCCAACAAAACTAGTAGTCTGTGTATTGACCTCATTTATCGAAACCCACAACCAGTGGATAAGATTCAACGGCATTTTTCCAATTTAGCATTGTGCTACTATTATATGAGCATATTTGAGTGGCAGCTCCTGACTTACGAATCGAATAGAAGCACCCGTAGATCTCGTAGGAAATATTCGTTTTCTCCACAAACAGTTAGAATGACTTTGTTCGAAGTCAGTAACATCTGTATTAGTGTACCCGTTAAATGTGACTTTTTATTTTGTCTTGAAAACCAACAAAATGCAAAACACGACCAACCAGACGATTACTCATTGCATGACTAGAAAAATAACATTTTGCTGCTCATGGTAATGTATTAGATATTTCTCGATGACCATAATTTGTATCCCAGTCGATTTTCGAAATTCAGCCCCCCTGTTTCTTATTGGCGACAATTTTATGCGTGTTCTCATGCATTCACCTTGTTTAAACAAGTGAATAGGTATAACACTAAACTGACTGCGATCAGATCAAATTGGTCATTTATAAACGTCCTTATCACTTGACCTAGATTCACTTAGTGATTCTGTTTTTGCAAACCGTGGTTCTTTGTAAGATCCTTATACAACGGTTGCTTAAAAGTGCAAATTTATACCAATTTTCACTGTTTTAAGGCTAATTAAATCTTATCTTAGTGTAGATGATAATAAACAGCTAAAATACGGTTGTGACCTATGAGTGCGGGGATGTGAACAGAACATATTAGCCATTGCTTGTTTAGCGCGATAGAATACCACATTGGTTCGTTATTAGATGAGTTTTAGCTGATATCTTGATAATCTGACATGTTTTAACCTGATTGCTTTTGCTGACACCTTTGTGTCTTATACGAATCAAGTCTATGACTCAGTTGTTTGCGTGTACTCTTTTCTATACAGATTATAAAATGTTGAGATCCCTTATTCTCATTTAACTTGAACGATGTGCATTGGTGTGATGATTATGTGCTGCGCAGTAACGCTGTGCTAGACTGATTTGCCACTGCTTCTGAGCTGCAAGCGAAAACACGCTGGACTGTTACTGCTCATTTTTTCCTTTATATCTGTCTTGGTCTGGGCTACCTGACAATATGTCTGCCCCTGTGTAGTATCTGACTGTGTTTCACTTTGTCTAACTGTGGGCTTGTGATTCCGTATATCAATTTTACTTTCACGTGAGAATGGTGATGCTAATCGCCACTAAGATTCCGCCTTCCCTTGATCGGCGGTGGGAGTGATATTTCCTTACAGTCTCAAAATCTCAACCTCGCGAAAGAAAAAAACTCCACGTGATTGTTAACCATGGCTTCCACATTGTCATTGGTGTCAAGTGACACCTTCGCATCCAGAGCGATGTTAACCGTAATTAGCTTTTTGGTAGTAATGTTGATATATTGAATCATAACAAATTGCGCAGGTTACATTGACTTGGTCCTGATTTGCCATTATTTGCGACGTCATATACCTATTGTCCTAGATCTCATGGTGTGCCAAACCGTCACATGGTATAGGTAACTAACGGGTAACCTTTCCAAAGTCGACACAGCCCGTATTGTGGTCTTTGGTCCCTGCGGTCATATATCTCAATGGTGACTTCCGCGTCCCATATATGTCTCGAAGCGCACAATCTTTATGGAATAGTACTGGTAATGATAATCTATTGTTTTTGCATAGGGTTGTAATGCGAGCATGACCGAGTGACCTGAATATAAGATAAATGAATGGCGTACTATTTGCCTCTCCCGGGGTTTGCTTAATTCTGTTTCTTGGCAGATGAGATATCGAGGTAGCCGTTATGCTGATACTACATCAATTCATCATGCTCATTTCATAGGTTTCCATCCGAGCATTGATACCTAATGACCGGCGAACTTGCGTTTTATCACCAGACATTCTCTCTCATTCTATTTTTTCTGTTTTTCATCTCATTCGAATTCCTACGAGAACTTGTTAGGGAACAGATAAATCGCGATCGTTACGCTTATAGGATGCTTCCTGGTGGTTCACATGATATCAATAAACGTTGTTATCTTGTCTTGCTTTCCAGCATTTTGATCAGCTCCGCTTTGGTTGGCGCTGTGATCGGCCGTGGTGGTCGAACCATTCGATCTGTGACCGCCAGCACCGGAGCCGTCATCGAATTCAAACCGGTCACTTTGAATTTCTGCCAGTTTTCCCTGTTAAATGGAGTTCGCAACCATGGAGTTCGCACTCCGGCATCGGTTGCTACCAAACCGCAGGATGAAGATAAACCTGGGAGTAATACTGCCAGTACACCACCATCGTCCGAACAAGAACAGGCGAAGAATTACGAACAGCAATATGACCGGAGTCAAGTGCTCTTCATTTCCGGATCCCGTGAGCAGTGTTCGGCTGCGATATCGGAAATATTGTCCATTTGTTTTCGCGAATCCTCACATAAGGGTTTAGGAGATCCATGTCTCGCGTTGCTTGTTCAATCTCAAGTTTATGATCTGGTTCTATTAAACCACGGACGTGCTTATTCCAATGCTCTCCGAGCAGCAACAGGCGTTCGTATAACCGTTGCCGAGTACGTTTTAAATGATGTTTTTATCAAATATTTTCGGAATTTCTCTCCAACGTGATATTTAGCCGTTCTATACGTACCTTTGGCGTCAGCTTACAGTCAACGTGTATGGAAACCTCAATGTTATCGTATCGACCATCTATCTTTACTTATTTTTGGCACAATTCTAGCAAATGCAAAGATTTCTTGACTAAATCAACTCTAACGCTAATACGCCGCGGTTCGAATAACGCGAATTTAAATAAAATAATGTTTGCTTGGTTGCTGGCACAATATCAGATACATGCGACCTAGTATTTCCATTTCGTTTACTACCCAGGGAATCACGTTTTCGGGGATACCACTGCAGCAGCCCAATATATCTCGTGGTTTCTCTGCCGACCAAAAAGACTACGTATCGTCCAAGTATAGTATGCCAATTGAAGGCTTGTGACTTTCTAGTCTAGTTTCGTGACCCATTGAGCGATACTTGGGGTTGTTCTCTGAGCAAAATCAGTCTCACACACACCAGGCAAGTCAATAGAGAGAAGTCAGAAGCATTGTTCTCTTGTTAAGCACGGATGTGCAATTATGCAACGCCTCAATACCCTACTTTCTGTGCCCTCCAAGTGATTCCATAGCTCCCACTTTACGACGAGTTTGTACTCCCTTCTGCGATGTAATTTTCGAAAGCATCTAGATGGTGACACGCAATACAAGGTTGAATATGCTTGCGGTGCTTTCATTCCTCTACTTTCTAATACTTGGTAACAATATTGAGACATTCAAGCTTTATTCTGTACTTATTAGCGAACAGTTGTACTTTGTCAACTGATGCAACAGTTTAAAACTGGATCCCATCTGCTCACAGTCAATCTCCTGCTCGTCTAATGGGTGACGAAGCAGCTTGCTTTAATTCTTTACTGCCCTCTGCACGTATTATAACCCCTCCATCCTCAGCTTGAATTGATTTGTTTTGATGTAGATTACCTGTATTGTATGTCTAGGTCTGGGCAACCTGACAGTATCTTTTCCCACTTGCAGTCTCTGACTGGGCGGCACTTTGCCTGGATCAGGCTTGTGCTTTCATACCCTACCATACCGTACAGTCATCGGCTGCACGCAGGCTGAGCTACTGTCAGGTAGCCTATGCCTAGACGGATATACAGAAAATGGAAAGTGACTATGAGACTTAAGTGTTCATTTGCGTGCAGCTCATTGCCGGTGTCAAATCAGATCTGAACTAGTACCACTGCCGACTTCAGTATTCAAATATTGCAAGCTGTGCAAATTCCTGCATTCTCCCATGCACGTATTTGTAAAACCCACGTTCGAGGCTTGACCCTGTATCGCTCTAAATGGCCCCGAACACTGAGCAATCGCCCGGACGTGTAGACACAGTTGACGCTATTTTCAGTGAATTCGCAGTAAATTGTCGATTAATGGTACGCGTTTATAAGTTGACAACATTGCAGTCTCATGCATTATGCCATGGGTTTCACGCTTGTTCCAAGTTTTGAAAATTTACGTTGACCCATGCATTAATGATTTTTGTAAATACTAAAACACCATGTGCTATCGAAATAGACAGGCTCCATATTGTGTTGTACCCACACTCCCTGCCGGTTTCTCGTTGTTTACGCTCGTTTTATGACAAAAAATTTGCTATCAGTTAAATTTGGCATAGATTCCCGCGTGTGTATGAAATCATAAGCCTGATCGAAACAGAGTGCTAAGTTATTGTCAGGTTGCTCAGGCCTATTAGCGATATATGATTAATACATTGTGACTGCTCACTTACCGTATGTACAATCGTTTATTGCAACCCGCAAGCCATCTGTATGATGTCAGTGGTGCACCACTCTTAACTGTATCTGTATCTGTCTAGGCCTGGGCAAACTGACAGTATCCTAGCCCGCGTGCAGTCACTGACTGTGTGGCACTTTGCCTGGATAAGGCTTGTGCTTTCATACCATACCACTCTTAACTCTTCTGGTTATTATTATAATGCTTTGTGTTTAAAATCACAGGTCTGCATACAGGCAAAGTGCAGCACATTCGTAGAATGCATGTGGGTTAAAATTCTGTCCGGTTGCCGAGACGGATACGTTGGCCGCTTTCGGTTGCTGTCTACCGCGGTTAAACATCATAAGCGTATAACCAGCTCATGCTCTCAAATAGTCCTATTCGAGAGGAACAATCTCTCCCACTCTCAGCAGTACTCGGTCAACCAGTGGCATTTGCCCACTGTCGGAGTGGCCTACGTTCAACGTTCGTGTTCTTTTTTCTTCCTCATATCTGTCTAGGACTGGGCAACCTGACAGTATCTTAGCTCACGTGCAATCTCTGACACTTTGTCTGGATCAGGCTTGTGTTTACATACCATACTATATACACCTTGAACATGGCACTTAGCACAGCGCCTCCAAAGCGATCGGATTCCGTCGTCATCAGGGACCCGAACGATATAAGATGAACATGACAATGAGTCTTCAGCTTGTTCAGCTTAGCGCTGATGTCAAATTCTGGCACGGTGTTGTCTGCTCAGCGTAATTATCTATCCGCTCCCAGCGCGTTCGCCTTTTGCAATCAAGATTACCGCCGTCATTCAACGCAGCACTACGTCGGGTCATTAAATTGCTGCTCGCTAATCGTGTATTCATTTAGTCGGTCGATTTTCTGCCAATTCCACGCAAAATTGCTTTTAAAATTTCATTTATTTTATGCCTATAATATAATGTCCTCCTTATAGCCCCACTCCGTGTTCTTCCTCTGGCATGGTTTCTACCGAAAACGAGCAGGAGGAGCACAACTGTGCACAATCTACACCATGTGGTGATCGTATCTTGATCATTAACGGTCCATTGTGTACAATCTGCACAGCGGAGGTATACATTGGTGACGAAATCCGGATTGCCACAGCCCAGTTTATGCTCTCACATACCATTTGGCGTCTACTTCCGTTGCTACAATTGGAATCGCTCAGCGTGGTTTCTCGCTCGAAACTGAATGCAGATTGGTCTGGTGGACTTCAGCATTTGAACAAAACGATGCTTCAGATTGCGGAAGCCTTCTGGCCACATACCGTGTGTTCAAGACTTGCCAAACATCCTTCATTCAATTCAAATTATCACGATTCGCTGCGTGCCATATTCCAACTCGATTTGTATGATGCTGGAAAGAATTGGAAGAATAAGCCTTCGCCCGTTGCAAGTCTTTCGGACGAGGGCACGTTCGAAAGTACGCAGCAGGTTCAAGATAACGCGGATGTGAATTCCACACCAGAACAAACATTCACTCCAACAGGTGAACAGCCCGTCGATGCTACAAGTAAGCAGGTCGATAAGTTTTGCGTTGATTTAGTCGCACAACATAAATTTTCCTTTTCTCCTTTATTTTCCTAGCTTGTTTATAATTACATAAATGTATAGTTTATTGAACTTGCTTTAGCATCAGCGTAAAATGTTCGGTGTTATGTGCTATGACAGTATTCCTGAAATAGATTGCGAAAGAGAGCTTTCCACGAATGTATGTATGTATGTATGTATGAAAGCACAAGCCTGATCCAGGCAAAGTGCCGCACAGTCAGAGACTGCACGTGGGCTAAGATACTGTCAGGTTGCCCAGGCCTAGACAGAAAGAAAACCTGTCATGTTTCCTAAAATAGGTTGTCTGCACCTGCCTACTGAATTCACAGTAGCTTCTTACTCACTGTTGTGTTGCTCACAAACCGTGTTCAGCAGTGAACTTGTTGTAGACATCCTCTCAGATGGCGATGGATGCTTGTTACCATTCATGACAGCAAAACCGCAGGGAACTTGTCGTGCTGATGGCGCTCTACTCGTTCACATCACTTGATTAAATGCGTGTTTCATTAGTGGTGTAGACACTTCATTCCAGTATGTCTGTGGTTAATCTTCCACATGGTCAGTCGCTTTTTACGTGCCGCAGTTCCTAATCTAATTAGAATTTTATCATGCCATGACTGTATGGAAATTCTGCTAAAATGATTGGCCAACGGTAGTGAGCTGTATGCTGAAACACGCTGAAGTCTCACTACCATTTCTACCCCCCCATATCTGTCTGGGCCCACGTGCATTCTCTAACGGTGCGACACTTTGCCTGGATCAGGCATGTGCTTTCAAACAAACTTTATTAATAACATAATGCTGCCGTAGAATACGAGGAATTCTTTCCTATTAGTGAGTGCCATATACAGATGGCCTGTGGACATATCTCGCTCAGATGGACTAGATTTCGCTAGGATACGTCACGTGGTGCAGTCGATTTTTAGCCTGGGAGGGCATTTCATCTAAAGGAAGGTAAACCCTGATTTTCAACCTCCACTGCCTTGCTGGATACCCGATTGCGCTAAAGGCTTCGGGAGAAAACCTCGAAGAAAAACCGGGAGCAGAGTCTGGCTACATTCTGCTGCCTTGCGGGTCGCACTTGGTTGTGCAAAGGTTAGAGATGCTGACTCGAACAAACGCCGAGTGGTGCCGGGGACGACGCTTTGTACCCAAATTCCCAGGAATCTTCCTTGAAACCGACTTATCCTCCATGAGGAGATAGTCACACAAGAGTAAAAGTAAAGTAAGTCCAGTCTCTAGTAGATAGCCTTGTAAACTAAGTTTGATTGATTCTTCTAGTGGTCCCGGTTCCACCGGTCGTTCTGTTGACCGCAACACCTAGAGGCATAAATTTGAAGCACGCATTGCGTAACCTGGCTTAGGTTGACAAAAAGTGTGCAATATCGCTGGATATTTTGTGCCATACGATAGCTATTGAATTCGAACAAACCAAGTGCGACTTATCTCGTTTGGCTTTGATGATTTCTTACGTAAATGAACATTTTTGCGCATCTGCAGTATACAGGATCTCGAAAAATTCCTGTAGTATACATTGAGCTATTGCCAAAATGTCTTATTTTCTCACGTATTGTTGTATTGTATTGTTGCGCCACCGTCTTGAAGCTGCGTTAGTAAAACGCTGCTGTCTAAATACCATTTACCTGTTTCTATATCCGTCTACACCTGAGGGTTGCACAACCAACCTGTAGTCTTTGACTGTGCTGCGCCTTGCTTGCCTTATGTCAGCCTTTTCGTAATTTTTCAAAATTCAGTGTGGTCTTGCGTTCCAATCCCTATTTTAAACTTGCTAATGACACTTCACATCTGTTTTCTCACTCGTGATGGTCAAGACACATTCAAAGACGTTATAACTCAACTTTTTTACTCCGAGTGGATTCCTCGGCTTTCGCGACGTCTCATGTAATCAAACCCAAAGCGTTTTGTGAAAGCAAACTTGTTGTCGACCTATACTTTTTCGTTCTCTATTAAGAGCTCGACCTCCTTTGAAACGTTTTGAGTATAATTCCATTTAAATTATATAAAGAGGAAAAGATCACAGCGTCAACGCCCAGATATAGACGACACACGGATGTGCAATCGCGCAGAACTTCTCTGTTGTGTAGCTAACAACGTGCTAAATTGATTTGCCACCGGTAATGAACGCATGCGGAAACACGCAGGAGTCTCACTGCCATTTCTATTTTCTTTTTCATATCTGCCCAAACCCTGGCAACCTGGCATTATCTTAGTCCACGTACAGTTTATAACTGTACGGCACTACCTAGATCATTTACATCATACATACATACATACATACATACGTGGTATGGTATGGTGTGGTATGAAAGCATTATCCTGGTACAGACAAAGTGCCGCACAGTCAGAAACTGCACGTGGGCGATATTACTGTCAGGTTGCCCAGGCCTAGACAGATATGAGATGGGAAATAGAAATGGTAGTGAGACTCCAGCGTGTTTCACCATGCAGCTCACTACAGTTGGCCAATCAATTTAGCACGATGTTAGCCGTACAGCACAAAAATGCTGCACATACATACATACACACATACAAAGGAACATTCATGTCAGCTTCAATGTTCTGTCCACCATAATCCGTCGTACAGTATATCGTTGTTTATGATGTATTGTTGCTGTTAGGAACTAGGACGAAATATTCATTCAGGTTAGAAGATTACTTCAATCATTATAAAAGGATATTTTTGGTATCACTAACTTTTTCATTCAATTCTACTGCGTAGTTTTTCGCGGTTGACCTCTTCCGGTTGTTGTCACTACGTATGTACGTCACAAGCGTACAGTAGCCCCATCTTATTGAGCGTTTATATGACTATATAGTCAGATTTGGGAGTAACACTCTCTTCCACAGTGCTTACAGCGATAGCCAGTACTCGGTCGTTCATTGACAGTTGAATGCAGTCAGTGTGATCTACGCTCAGCAGCTGATAGCCGCGTCTGCTCTGTCCCAGCTTCATACAGTGCCTCCAAAGTAAGCGGTCAAGAACAAATTATTCCCAACTCGTAGGTCAATATCCAGCGACTGAAACTGCTCGTGGGAGTGATGAACGATGGCTGGATCTCAATCAAAGAGCAGGCCACGAATTAACATATTGCATTCCTTGGTTTGCACTTTCAAGTGTTCCGGTTGAAAAGCTTGCCATCACATCACGTTCTGAAAGGGTGTTTGAGCAGCAGACTGATGGAATTGTCCCTACTTCGGTGTAGGCAACCGGGTAGTATCATGCCTACGTTCAACGATGCCGATGACAACGCTTTGTACCCCCCTTCTCGCTTTGTAAATCTCATTGTTTATGTTGAACGGCACTATATCTGCATCAGATTGTGCAAATATAATATAATATAATTGCCAAAGAGCAAGGGGACAAGAACGCACACTCGCTTGACGCCTCGGACAATTTCAAAAGCTTCTGAAGTACGACCGTTTAAGTAAACGCAATCATTTATACCAAAGTGAACAGGGAATTTGAGATTAAGCAGTCTCAGCGGGCAGCATTTTAAAGATCCCCTCCTTGCTAACTTATTCCAAGCGTTAAGTTAACAAAACACATATAATGTCGTGCGATGTTCTCGACGATTACGCCCACTTCGTAAAAAGTTGAGCCCACGATATCATCTAGCTTGATGAGGAAACATCCTACCGCTACAATGCCAACAGCTTTGTAAATAAAGAACACTCAACAAAAAGCCAACAATATTAGAAACTTCGTAATTCCTTCGAGTTTTTCTGTGTTAGTTCTTTTGGCCCATCCATTTTCGGTTCAAAATGTTTTTCGTGATGTGAGGGACGACCTGTTCTCTGAATTTGTGGCACTTTGCCTGGATCAAGCGTGTGCTTTCATACCATACCATACCTTCATTCTTTGATTTCATTATGCGAGGTGGTGCATGCGCCTTGTTCACCTTCACAGTCGAAGCCGAAACTCTCGTCGATCAGCCGTCGACAGCTCACAAGGCCGAGACCGGTGAAGCGAATCACCTGGACGCTGACTTTTCTCCCGCCACCATTCAACAAGCGATTCTGGCCATGCTCGGCTCGGTTTCCTGGTTGGCCACCTCTGGCTCGATTTACATGCGCATCACGTCCAACGAGGCTGGCATTCTGATTGGATCAGGTGGCTGTCGTATACAACAGTTGATTCAATTAACCGGCGCCCAAATTCACGTGAACAAGGTATGGTTTGTTTTCAGTTGACACGATTCAGGTTGTCGTGTGCCACCACGAGGCGTGTGTGTTAATAACAATCTGATTAGGCGCAGCAACGAAAATTTATTTTTTGTCTCGAGTTGAATGGAAGAGGTTGTCGCTCAATTTCGGTTAAACTAGCTGCAGTTGATACGTATTTGTGTTGTAGGCATCTTATTGGGGTGTTGGCTGGAAACCTTACGCGATATGGCTACACACCGAAGTCAGTGGCGCCAGTGTAATTTATTATGTGTGCCATAATTTTTTATTCGGTATTATTTTACATAAATAAACAAAAAAAACAAAAAAATCGCATGCAGTGAAACTACAAAAACAAGCTGCTTTTTGTGCATTTGCTTTTGCGTATTCCGATTGCCTGCTTTCCCTCTTCCACGCGCTTGCTTATCTGCTTTTCCTGCTTCATATTGCTTGGCACTTTGTCTGGCTCCAGACTTGTGCTTCATGATGATGATGATGATGATTGGGGTGTTTGATTAATCTTGTCTGTTGTCAAATTGAACGGCAAGGAAGCTGCCATGCTGCTACACTTGCTTGAATGCATGTTTGATTCCAGGTGTAAGCAACTCATCTCAGTGTGTCTGTGCCTAATCTTATACAGGTTCAGTATCTTTCTAGGTCCCACCCTTCTAAACCTTTAATGATTTTAACTAATCAGGGACAGAGGGTGTGTGGATGACGTGCGCTTGCGGAGAGGATTCTGATAAGTAGCTTTCGAAGATAGCGTTCGTTGTCATCATCGTTGAACGTAGGCGTCATACTACCTGGTTGCCTACACCGAAATAGGGGAGATTTAGTTTAGTGTGCCTCACCCCGAGCCTTTAGCGCATTGCCTTTACCCGCAAGGCAGGTGAGCGAGAGAGGTTCGCATCTATCGGTGGCCGGTGACCGACGAAGCGGTTAGTACGCTCTTTTTCGGAGCCCATTGTTTGGTTGGTGACTGCAGTTTTCGCGTGTGCACCATACAATGTCCTTAGATAAGACATGGAGTAGTGACTTTTGATGCGGCGAGTCACATCAGCTGCGTCATCATTGGATTTGTGTGGCCTTTTATAGTGAGAACGCTTGCCATCAATCCTCAGACACTATCACCCAGCTCGCACCAACCTGAAGGTATTTCGGCAACCCATCCGAAAGCATTCGCTACCGATGATGATGATGTATGATCTCGTGCCTATTTCTATAATTGTGCCGCAGTACTATGTTGCACAATAAACACCGTGTTTAAACGGTTTTGTCATTCGCATTGAGCTGCATACGAAAACATGCTACAGTTTCCCTATCAACATTCCTTTCTCATCTAGACCTGAGCAACCTTGCAGTATCTCGACGCCCGTGCAGTCGATGGCTATGTGCAGTGTAGATTCTGATCACGCTTTATTGTGCGCAACAATCAACCTTCAATTCGAAGTAAACCCAAACTAAAACCTTCCAAACTATACACAAACGAAGTAAAAGCCAGATTTTGGGATACTCTATCGGTTTCCCTTTCAAAAACGTCATTGGCACTACTTTAAGCAAGCACTCTACGACTCTGCTTCAGAATGCTGCAACTTCGTTCGTCAACCGCCACACCGCTGGATCTCTGCTGAGTCCCTCATGCTACTCGAACAGCGCTAATATCCGAGCTGTTTGTCGAAACACGTCGGTATCTCACTGCCATTTTCCATTTTGTTATATATGCCTTGGCCTTTGCATTCTGATAGTTTCTCAACAGTATCCCATTTGCAATACACGACTGCGCTACGCTCTCTTTGCGCTTATGATTTTCATACACGCAAAAATCTTAAAAACTTAATCTCTCGTACCCCTCCTCCTTTTCAAGGCCCCTGTAGACGAACCATACGCCCTTATTCAAGTGCGACGCCACACACATGCAATGTCGAATACTCAAACAACATCTGACGCCGAACGTGATCCTGAAGCTGTTGTGGATAGTGAAGTTCCTCCCAACGGTGATCTTGTCGATTCAGCAAACACGGACGAAAACAATCCCACCGACCCTTCCGCGGAATCTGAAAGCATCATCTCGGGCGGCGATCAAGCTGCGCCCACGGACGACAATGCAGATTTGTCTGTCACGCCTCCGTGTTCTCTGTCAGGCGCGAGAGAATTGACCGACTCACGAGGAGCGGTGTATCGTTTGGTCACGCTTTCCGGTCCGTATCCGTCGCAGCTGCTCGCTTTGTGGCGAATTTTCCAGCGTCTAAAATTCGTCCACACTCGCGGGGTAAGTAGGAGTTAGTCTCGCCTCGGTTTTTGCGTTGTTCATCGCCTTTGCGGATCCAATTTCTTCCTCGCGGGTACCGTAACTAGTAAAAGTTTCCAAAGCCGACGCAGCCCGGTATTCGGGATATTACAGCACTTATTCTTTGATTGTTCGCTCTTCCTTGACACTCTCACGTGACGGAGGAAAGCTGGCTATGATGCATGAGAATGCAAGCCCCGAGGAAGCTGTCTGCCGATTTCATTCTATTCGTTCACGAAACCTGTTTGTATGCGTGTTTCATTCGAAGTGTAGGTACCTTCATTCTAGTTTATTTTTGTTTATCGTTCTATAGATTCCTTAGTTCATTGTCTCGCACACTTCCTTATCTTTTAGCATTTTATTTTTTCATTTTTATATGACACTTTAGCATCCGGTACATTCACGGATGTGCGATCGTGCAGTACTTTGTGTTGTGCGACTAAAACCGTGCTACATTGATTGGCGAGAGTTAGTGAGCTGCATGCTGAAAGAGGCTGGAGTGTCACTACCATTTCCTGTTCTTTTTTCTTCCTCATATCTGTCGAGGCCTGCGCAACCTGACAGTATCATAGCCCAAGTGCAGTCTCTGACCTCGCTGCACTTTGTCTGGATCAGGCCTGTGCTTTCATACCATACCATACCCTTACTATTCAAAGAATCCGTCTTTTCTAACTACTCCAAGAATGAGCTCTCACACTTCTGCTTCGAAATCCGCTTATCACTATAGTGAAACTAGTGTGCTGATGTGTGTTTCATGTTCGTTATCTGTGTACATTTTTCCAATTGCCTGTTTGCTCATGTGCTCCTTTTCACGTGCGCAAGAAGAGTTCAATATACACGTTTCCTCCGAGGCTACAATGTTTCAGTGTTCCCTCACTTGTCGACTTGTACATCAGTATTGTCGAAGTATTAGATGTGCTCACTTGGTATTATCATTCTTTTTCACCCTGTAAATCTATTGTTACTTGTCAGGTTGTTCTCAGTGCATTTCGACCCTCAGGTAGTCCATCGTGTTCCCCATTCGTTCTGAGTTCTACGCTGCTCACTACGATGCATGTGACTAATTTTCTTTTTCCTGCTTTGTCCATCAGCAGAACTTGAACGACACTACACGTGCACAATCTCCATCCACATGTAACACCCCCTTTTGCTTGGCAACAATCATATGTCTTCCTTACCGTTTCGCGTCGTGGTTGAAATCCCAGAACTCAAAGTTCTCCGTCTTTATGCCCAACCGTGCCACGGACCTCAACGTGAGCTCGCCTCTACAATGGCTCCAGTGTGAACTGGCGTCCCGTGGTACTGACGTTTCACGAATGGCGGTCAATTTGCTCCCGGAGCCGAAGCATCTAAACCGTTGGGTTCGTCAGCAGCGTCGTCGACGTTTCGATTCGAAACGTGATGGTGGTGAGAATATGGCATCCTCCGGGGGCCTCGATGGTCTAGACTCATTGTGGTCGGATCCGAATTGTGTCCCGTTGGAGATTTATGCGGATTACGAAATGACTCAGGTATGCCCGGGTACACCGTTATGTCGATTTATGTAAAATACCTGTCGCAGTCGATGGGATATTATTCCAATTTTGTTGTACTCAACTCTGTTCAATTGGGTGTGTTTATTATAAGCCCTTTAGTTTTCATCTGGCCATCGATTAACGAGCTCCCTACGAAGATGATAGGCATATCATCATTGTCTGTTCCGGGAGTGACTGGGATCTGACATCACAAGCGCCGTACAGTCAGAGACTGCACGTTGACTAACATACCAAGGTCTAAACAGATACAAAAAAGTGTCTCCATGTGTTTTCGCATGGTGTACGCTGTGATTGATTGATTGTGATTGTGTGCGACTATCTCCTTGCTTTTGTACTTTTACTTTTGTGCGACTATCTCCTCTTGGAGGATGAGTCGGCTTCAATGAAGATTCTTGGGAATTTGAGTACAAAGCGGCGTCCCCAGCACCACTCGGCGTTTGTTCGAGTCAGCTTATCTAGCCTTTGCACAACCAAGTGCGACCCGCAAGGCAGCAGGGAGATGTCAGAAAGAGGTGGTCTAACAGACTCTGTTCCAGGTTTTTCCTCAGGGTTTTCTCCGGAAGCCTTTCCCACGATTGGGTATCCCGCAAGGCAGCGGAGGTTTAAACTCAGGGTTTTCCTTCCCTTAGATGAAATGCCCTCCCAGGCTAACGAGCTACATCTGCCCGAAGCAAACTGGTTTTCAGGTGCCAGTCACTCGCCCCTGCTCCTGTTGCTAGAAGCAGTTCCGCCGGGCTCGGAGAGCCACTCGTGCAGGCCAGAAGCTGGACTTAGTTGTCAGAGGCTATTTGAGACGCATGCCATATGGAAGCATTTTATAAACCGTGGGAGCTTATCCCCACTGCCATCCTCGGCTATGACAACCTGGCGGATGAGTCGGCTTCAATGAAGGCTCTTGGAAATTTGGGTAAAAAGCGGCGTCCCCAGCATCACTCGGTGCAAGCTGTACAGCACAAAAGTACAATAGATGTATCAAAACCGTGTACAGTGGTAATGTTGCAGTAAGCATCTTCTTGGAGTGACGAGGAAAGCGTGTTCTGTTGTCTGACTGTGTATGTATGAAATCACAAGCCTGATCCAGGCAAAGTGCCGCACATTTATAGACTGCACATGGGCTAAGATACTCTCAGGTTGCCCAAGTTTAGACAGCTAGAGAAAGACTGTGAAACCCTCAGGAAGTCTCTCGTTTTGATGTCGCTCTACTCGTTTTACGTACCTTGATTTAATATCTGTTCCATTCGCACTTTTTATCGCAGTTTGTGATTACTCCTTTATAGATTCCGTAGATTTTTAAGTCCCGCCATCTCCCGTCCTTTAGGATTTTATTCTTAATGGCTTTATCGCAGTTGACCATTCGGTGCATTTTATCGATGTACATAGTTTATCGTGTGGGTATCTGCACTATCATCCGTGTTACTGCCAGTGGCTGCTACGACCACGCACGGAGGTAAGCACGCTGCTGCGGATTGGAATTGCGTTTAAAAGTGAGATTTCTGCGCGTAAGCTTAGGACGATGTTGGCACCAGAAAGACCCGAGCACGAAGCAAATGAATCACCTAGCGGCTCAACATCTTCCGTGTTGAAGGGTATGACAACCATTCCTTTTAACATTGATACATCATATCACAGTGACAAATTAATAACCAGGAGATCTGAACAGAAGGTCAGAAGAGGTTTGGGTTTGATTGTCGCTGGATTGTTACATTCACTGTTATTGTGTCGGTATGTGCCGTTGAATTGACTCAGATGTATGTATGCATGAAATCTCAAGTCTGGATCTTTGCGAAGTGCTGTCACTATCAGTAACTGTGCGTCGACTAAGATACTGTCAGTCTGCGCAGACCTAGACATGGTCCTGCTCGGTCACTCATGACACCGCTGGCTGAACCCTAAGTCTTAAAAATCGGGAGTGGCTCGCAGTTGTTTCTTTTTCGCTTACGCGTCCTGCTACATACCAGGCGAAACGACGGCAGCTGTAATTTGTTTGTGTTTGTGTTGGCATAAGCATGCCAGTACGTTGCTCAGATCTAGACATGAAAAGCTATAAGATTCTCGGCTGAAACCCTTCACCCGAGGGGCACTAAGATTACTGTTTCATCGGTCATTTCGATAAACAACACATTGCAATCCATATGATGGGGCCTAGTCTTGCCATCATGGGATCAACTCCGTAACTTTTTTCATCCTCGTCGTAATAACCGATTTCCCAAAACTCGAATAAATATTTTACTTGAACGCCACTCTCGAGACCGGTGGGGTTAGACGGGCATCGCCTTTAATCGTTTCGTTGGCTCAATAATGATTTGAGTTCCTTTCCTAATTCATTGGCAAGGATGTCCCATTTTTATTACTTTTGTGCGGCTGGCACAACATGGGTGCCATCCGGCTTCTGCTCGATTAATACCCTCCATCGGAGTCGGGGTTGTTGAAGATTGATTCCCACTGCCTGGGCTACAGTATTTCTAGCACGTACCGAGTTGGATTCGTTCAGCAAGCTGATCCCGAACCAATCATTTGCCAGTAATTGCTGACGGTTTCAGAGCAATCTAGTGATCAATGTATGCATATATGATATGAAAGCACAAACCAGATCCAGTCAGGGACTGCACTTGGGCTAAATTACAGCCAGGTCACCCTTCTGTAGACAGATATGCGAACAAAAAATGAATGCCGATGAGATTCCAGCGTGTTTTCGAATGCTGCTCACAACTGGTGGAAAATTAGTGTAGCACGGTTCGCTGCACAGCATACTAGCCCTGGACCATTGCACATCCCTACCGTTATAAATATAGCTGAAGAACGGCGATCTGACTTACACGTTTACGCTGCTATGTCGTAAGCGTCAATAAATCAGGACTATTTTGCCCAGTAACTCTAAAACAGCTAGCTACAACAGCGACTGACATTGCCTTCTTCTTTCTTTAACGACAAGTATGTATGTATATGTATGAAAACACAAGCCTGTTCCAGGCAAAGTGCCGTACAGTCAGATACTGCACGTGGGCTAAGAGATAGCCAGAGGTAGTGAGCTGCATATTGAAACAGGCTGGAGTCTCACTACCATTTCCTGTTCTTTATCTTCCTCATATCTGTCTAGGCCTGGGCAACCTGACAGTATCTTAGCCCACGTGCAGTCTCTGACTGTACGGCACTTTGCCTGGATCAGGCTTGTGCTTTCATATCATATCATAATCCGCTTGCAAGGCGTGTATGATTGAACGGCATGCAAATGCGGATGTTTTAAATTTTCACCGAGAAATGTTCTTATTGGTATGATTGCTTATCCAATCAATCCTTTTTTCTCAGGTCACTTTGGGACATTTGCATCGCTTGTTAACGATTTGGCTTTATGGCCAAACGTTGATCGACCAGCATTATACGAATCCAGTCGCTCGCCCCGCGAATGCATTCTACCACCACCCGCAACAACAACATCACTTCTTCCAAGAGCCGCAGCAATTCGCGCCACGTCCGCATGGAGCTCCATCATCGATTAAGTTTCCACCGGTTCCCGATTGGGTTGCTCGGTTCGGCCAATTACAACTCAACAATTCCGGTGAGATATTGTGTTGTTTCGATTACACTCACTTTGCGTCATTACTTTTACTTTTATGCGACTATCTCCTGGAGTATGAGTCGGCTTCAATGAAGGTTCTTGGGAATTTGGGTACAAAGCGGCGTCCCCAGCACCACTCGGCGTTTGTTCGAGTCAGCTTCTCCTGCCTTTGCACAACCAAGTGCGACCCGGAAGGCAGCAGGGAGTTGCCAAAAAGAGGTGGTGTGCACCAACTAACCGTCTACCACACTCTGTTCCAGGTTTTTCCACAGGGTTTTCTCCCGAAGCCTTTCCCGCGATAGGGTATCCCGCAAGGCAGCGGAGGTTTAAAATCATGGTTTTCCTTCCCTTAGATCAAATGCCCTCCCAGGCTAACGAGCTCCATCTGCCCGAAGCAAAGTGGTTTCCAGGCGCCAGTCACTCGCCCTCGCCCTTTCTCCTGTTGGTAGAAGTAGTTCCGCCGGGCTCGGGGAGCCACTCGTGCAGGCCAGAAGCTGGACTTGGTTGTCAGAGGCTGTTTGAGACGCATGCCATATGGGAGCTTATCCTCACTGCTGTGACAACTTTGCTTCATTGACGACACTTCGCCTCGTTTCCATCTTTCAATTATCTCTAACAAACATTATCGTGGTTTGGTTGCTCCTGACGTCTTTGAGACTGCAGTACAAAGATCCAACTGGCGCAAAACTTACCGCGTTCCGTTTCTCTCGTTTTACTTTGGATTCCCTTGCTCGTTATCGTCCAGCCGCGTGAAAACAATGCCCACATTTCTAGTGGCAGTGTTGAAATTTCTACTCGGAACATAGCTCGACGTTTCTCCAAGTGTAACTCCAGCATTCGCATGTCCGGGTGTTGCCTGTCTAGGCCTAGGCAACTTGGCAGTATCTTAGCCCACGTACAGTCTCTGTCTGTGCGTCACTTTGCCTGGATCAGGCTTGTGCTTTCATACTATCATACTAGTGAACGTGTTAAGAGACGTTCGCATTATAACTTCGTTGTGGCTCTTTCTGTCGTGCATCATAACAAGCTTTCTTTGCCACTCAACTTACTAACATTCAAGACACTTTAACAACTTCCCTACCACCGCTTACCACGATTCCAAGTCATGATTTTTACGGTAAAATTTGATCATCTGAATCGTCGGTGGCATTTTCGTTCGTTCAGCGCGTTAACATCCGCTGTTTTCGCCACTATCCCCAAACGATGCGCTTTCGCAGTTCATCTTATTAACCAATCGATATTTGATACCATCATTGCGATACGCGCTGTTTCCTTCATACCACCCGCGTCTCTCTGTCACGTGCACATTGTAACACGTGGCAAATTTTGTTTGTCAAACTGATTCGCTGCTACCGGAACGGTGTGCTGTTTGTGGCGTTCTCTTCGTGTTTTATGCACGGTGTCGCTGATTAACCTCGATTGACCTTATCTGGTTATTGCGTGATTTGCTCTGTTGTACTCGTGCGTACAGCGGTCCTGCCGTGCTAGTAATGCGATGAGTAGCACTTTTGGCGTGTGGAATAGTATTTATCGATTGTACTTAGTAACCCCTTCATGTTAGCCGAACTTGTGCAATGTCCGGTCACTTAATCGTCAGACCCTTAATCGCCGGCATTTAATCCCTAGACACTTAATCACCAGACATTTAACCCCCAAGTCGCTTCATCATCAGTCACTTAATGTATGTATGTATATGTATGAAAGCACAAGCCTGATCCAGGCAAAGTGCCGTACAGTCAGAGGCTGCACGTGGGCTACGATACTGTCAAGTTGCCCAGGCCTAGACAGATCGGTCACTTAATCCCCAGTTTGATAACTTCTGAAGAATGCAGAATACGTTTAAATGCATTTATTTAGCAGGAGAGTTATGCAATTGATTTTAGGAACGTCAATCTTTCCGTAGTTGAGTATCGCTGCTAAATAAATTCATTCATGGTGTGTAAGGGATGGGGATGTGAGCACCACAATACTTTGGTCTTTCATTTAAACTTATTCTGAATTCTTCTTAAGTTATCAAACTGGGGATGAAGTGACTTGAGGGTTAAATGTCTGGTGATTGAGTGTCTAGGGATTAAAAGACGGAGATTAAGTGTCAGTAAACCAACTTGGGCATCCACATATATTAACCCGCGTGTGTATACGATTGAATCCATAAGCTGGAAACAAATGTCCACATTTGCATTCATTCTTATCTCACACACCCATAACTGTTTCATGCTGTTTACTTTACTTTTACTTTACTTTTGTGCGACTATCTCCTGCTGGAGGATGAGTCGGCTTCAATGAAGGTTCTTGGGGATTTGGGTACAAAGTGGCGTCCCCAGGACCACTCGGTGTTTGTTCGAGTCATCTTCTCTGGCCTTTGCACAACCAAGTGCGACCTGCAAGGTAGCAGGGAGTTGCCAGAAAGAGGTGGTCTACCAGACTCTGTTCCAGGTTTTTCCTCAGGGTTTTCTCCCGAAGTCTTTCCCGCGATCGGGCATCTCGCAAAACAGATGAGGTTTTAAATCAGGGTTTTCCTTCCCTTCGATGAAATGCCTTCCCAGACTAACGAGCTCCATCTGCCCGAAGCAAACTGGTTTTCAGGCGCCAGTCACTCGCTCTCGCCCCTTCTCCTGTTGGTAGAAGCCGTTCCACCGGGCTCGGTGAGCCACTCGTGCAGGCCAGAAGCTGGACTTGGTTGTCAGAGTCTATTTGAGACGCGCGCCATATGGGAGCATTTTATAAACAGTGGGAGCTTATCCCCGCTGCCACCTTTGAAACTTTTCATGCTGTTTACAGCTAGGAGAGTACGATCAGGATCCGCATGCGCTTGAAGATAAATGGTAAACTAGGTGTGAACTTGTAATACACCGCTGTTCAATAGGGTTGACAATCACATATGCCCACACACGTAGATGAACGAAGATCCGTATTTGCATGCATTTCCATCACACGTGCAAACTTCGCCAACCGTTGTTTACACGTTCTAACCTTTTTTAGAATTCAGACTATCTTCAAAAATGTGTTTTTCACCCCAACCCCCGTGACCCGATTTGGATACTTTCCTTTTTAGGTTCTTTCGGATATTCACAGCGTTCTCCTTACTCGCCTCGATGGCGCCAACCTGTGTTTCGAAACGCTTTCGTGAATTCGTTACCGCATCACGTCGATCACACCGCTCGTGGATTGCAACCGAATCTATCATCCGTCCCTCCGTGGGCTGGCCTTTTCCCGCAAGACCCCTCGCTCAATCCATTGGCCCATCCGGCCTCGGAGTTCTATGGGCTTCGCTACTCAAGCCCGTTGGTGTGGAACTATGGTACTCAGTTGAACAAATCGGTACCCACATCATATCGACCGGCGAAAACGCAAGCGCGACGACGAGCCTCAGCGTCTCAGTCCTCTCAGCCACACGAGGAGTCCGCGAAAACGCCCCCGGAGGAGGACAAGGCAAGTTGCCCCCCTTTTGAATAAAATTGATCATAGCCCTTGCTTGAGCGGAACGGCTGTTTTGGTAGGTAGAATAGCACGGATCCGTGTCTCGGTAATTTGACGTTTTCGTCATCATTCCGATCCTTGTCTATTTATCGTAAAATGTTCGTCTGGTGTGGAATGAAAACACAAGTCTGATCCAGGCAAATTGCAGCACAGTCAGAGACTGCACGTGGGCGAAGATACTGTCAGGTTGCCCAGGCCGTACCCCCACCCCCCGTAAACAGTACCTTCTTTCTGTTAGATTTTCGTTCCACAGCTGACGGCATTACCCGCCCCTTATCAGTTTGAAATCGAAGTACCGTATTCGATATGATAGATCACCATTCTGCAGACTCCGTGTTTTTATCTCTTTTGCAGTTAAGTTTGCACTATTTTTGACGATGACACTTGTTTTTTTCCAGGTGGAAAACGAACCCACATCGCCGGAGTAAACCTCCCAGTGTATAGTTGTATGGAATTATTTTGTTCTTTCTTTTTCGTTGAATCAAGTTGCCTCCTAGCCACATACATGTCTGAGCTGTGAAGTTCCAATGGATTTTACCGGAAACCTCCGTTTGCTTGCATACACCTCGAACGTCTAGCTCATTCTTGTCCACTTTCGTCAACATCGCGGATGTGCCTTGTTACCCCGCCCCCGTCTTGTACTAACAAACTTTTCTTTGAAACCGTGACCTTTTTCTCGTATCGTTTAGCTACTGCTTTTTCACCCCCTCTCCGTCTTGATAATAAGATGTGTGACTTGCTTGCTTTAAATTGTTACCTGCCTGTCTGCCTTCCCCATTAGTCAGTCACATGGCTATTTTAGTTTTCCATTGTCCTTCTTTGTATTCTAACGACAATAAACAAACAGAAACGCGTTTTCGCCTAAATCGGGTTGTGTTGCTCGTTTGCCATTTTAGGTTGGATACAGGTCCGTCACTAGTGAGCATTCGCGATGATTTCTTCACTGTTCCAAAGGTTGTCATAGCCGGGGGTGGCAGTGGGGATAAGCTCCCGCTGTCTATAAAATGCTCCCATATGGTGTGCGTCTCAAATAGCTTCTGACAACCAATTCCAGCTTCTGGCCCGCTCGAGTGGCTCTCTGAGCCCGGCGGAACTGCTTCTACCAACAGCAGAAGGGGCGAGGGCGAGTGACTGGCGCCTAAAAACCAGTTTGCTTCGGGCAGATGGAGCTCGTTAGCTTGGGAGGGCATTTCATCTAAGGGAAGGAAAACCCTGATTTTAAACCTCCGCTGCCTTGTGGGATACCCAATCGCGGGAAAGGCTTCGGGAGTAAACCCCGAGGAAAAATCTGGAGCAGAGTCTGGTAGACGGTTAGTTGGTGTACACCACCTCTTTCTGGCAATTGCCTGCTGCCATGCAGTCGCACTTGGTTGAACAAATGCTAGAGAAGCTGACTCGAACAAACGCCGAGTGGTGCTGGGGACGCCGCTTTGTACCCAAATTCCCAAGAATCTTCATTGAAGCCGACTCATCCTCCAGGAGGAGATAGTCGCACAAAAGATTTCAGATGAAATCGTTTTTACCTAATGAACCCAAGCCAGTAATGAGTTGTATATGAATATATAAAATCACGTTCATGGATCCATGCCAAATGCTGCACGGTCAGAGACTGCACATAGACTGATAATCCGGTTTTCCGAGCGACAAAATGGCATCGAGACTTCACTGTGTTTTTCAATGAAGCTCCGTAAATTGACAATTTAACTCAGCACGATGTTACCGGTTCAGTGTTATGATACTGCACGATTGCGCATTTGTTTATTGATGAAAAACCTTGCAAATACGGATATATAGATCGGGTGACAATGTAACTACATCACCACTACACTGACTTCAAACACGTCTGTCCCGGTTGTCGCTTCAATCTGATTTGTCGCATTATTTCGTGCCCACCGGTTTGTTTTAAACCTTCATCACGCTTTACTCGTTTGATCGACTTTTACCAATCACATCACGTTCGATAGCGGCTGACGTTGACCATCTCCTTATCATCTTTCCAAGGATATTCTCACTCGAACCGTTCACTCCAGATGCCCTTTTTATTGGTTCGCGTGTGTCCTCGACGCTTCCAGTTATTAATCGTCTGACATGCAGGCGGGGAATGTAACACCGCCGTTCTGGCGCAACGTAGCGGACCTCATCCGCTCTTCGTTCATAACCAACGGCGAAGAAGACTGCACCGGTTGTTTGGTCATGTTCTGTGAAGGTTTAAGTGGCAAAACGTATCCTTGATCTTAGACTTGCGGTACGGCCTTGAGCTTTTCGAGTGAAGTAGGATGTAGATTGCCCGGGATTGCTTTTGAAGTGGGTGTGATGGCGCTGATAAAGGAGACAAACAATAGATCGTATAAATATTTGCAAAGACCTGCGTGGGCGGGGTGTTACTCGAGATGTCAATGAAGCTAGCCGTGCGAAAGCATTGGTACGCAAGTAAAAAGAGCACAGTAAATGCTATAGACGACCTTTCTTCCGATTGTGAATAACACACCGAAAATTTACTTTTGGCAAACTAGCAGGTTTGGAAACAACTTACATGCACCTCCGTGTGTGCTCGTTAGACGCATCACCCCGGTTTCAAATTCATTGTTAATTGCATCCGATTTGATATAACTTATGTTGCTACAGTCGAACTGGATCTACCTTTTGAAAATTCCGCGTACATTAACTTTCATAACTTTTAAGTCACAGCGTTTCCACATTTTGGTCGCCTATGATGATTCATTTGTTATTGCATGCGTCGTGATCAACATTTCATTTTCTGCGTCGGAGGAAACGGGCGCAATTGTTAGCGATTGTTGCTGTTGTTGTTGGCCTCCTTCGGTCGATGTCGACCATGGATGTACATCACAATCGAATGAATTTTCATGTTTTACAACTTTTTGAATAACTAAACAGTCCAATTCGGGAGGAACAATCTCTCCTCCAGCGCTTGCAACAATGGCCAGAACTCTGTTGTAGGGCGTCAGTTACACGCTGGCGGCGTGATCTGCGTTCAGCAGCCAAGAGCTGTATCTGCTCCTCCACAGCTTGCAGACGACGCTTTAGACAATGCCTCCAAAGGGAGCGATCAAGAGCAAGTTCTTCCCAACTCGCGGGGTCAATGCCAAGAGCTTTCATATCTCTTTCGCAAAAGTCTTTGTACCGCAAGTGCGCTCTGCCCAATGGTCGACTTCCTAATTGCATCTCACCATAGAGTAGATCTTTCGGAATACGACCATTTTCCATTCTGTAGACATGACCAAGCTACCGCAGGCGGCGCTGTCGCAATAGGGTGAACATGCTCTGTAGACCAGCTTTGGAAAGCACTTCAGTGTTAGTCACTCTGTCCATCCACTGCATTGTGGCTACATCCAATCATGGAAAAGGCCTCATTAGTTAACCTCGAGGAAAAATCCGGTGCCGGATTCCCGTTAGGCAGTTCGAAGTTTATTCAACTTCGTCCTGCCAGCTCCTGCGACGGCCTCGTTGTCCAAATGTATCAGCCTAGCTGTTCCTTTTGTTCTGGTGGTGCCGTGGAAAGGGAGCACTTGCTGCGTATACAACAGCTAGTTCTCCAATTTGAACTGCCCTGGCGTACATGTTAGTGATTACCATTTCATTTTGTTCACCGATTACAAATGTGACAGTTTGATCTCGGTGATGCACAAGGATGGATTAATGAATTCTTTCAAGAAAATAACCGTGATGTAATTACTCAATTCTAGTAGGTTCCCACAAAGCTACGATCAACCAATGGCTAGGGGAATATTGTACTCGATTCGACTGATTTTGTTGCATCAGTATTTCCATCTACACGCAATTACATCATTCGCCTGTCAGCCTTGTGGCCCATTATACAATTTGAACAAGAATTGTGTAAACTAGGTTACCCATTGAAGTAGCATCAGTGTTCAATGTTTGCGATGTCTTGTTTATGACAAAACATCCACCTGCGATGTCGCAGTTGGATAGTCGACCGCAAAGCAGAATTATCATAATATATCATCTGGCCGGAAAGATTGGCTATCATCATGCACATCATTACATAAGTAGCGAGTATCGAGTGTTTTTAGTTACCGTACAACCATGGCACGATAATATCATAATGGGATAAAAGATTCAGTCAGTCAGTCAGTCCTCTCCGTGCCGGGTGGCACATGAGGCGAAGACAACTTCACGCCAGTGGTTCCGGTCTGTCGCTGCTTCCGTTGCCGTCTGCACCGTGAATCCTTGTGTATGTAGTTCGCGTTCCAATGTTCTGCGCCAAGTTTCCTTGGGTCGTCCCCTTTTTCGTTTACCTTGCGGATGCCAGTGAATGGCTACCTTCGTATGCGAACTGGGATCCATCCTGCAGACATGACCGAACCACGGATCTGTTGTCATAGTTTCCGTAGCAATGTAGGTTTTATGGGATAGGGTTGCTAGCCCTAAGCCCAACCCTCCTCCTTTCTCAGACGGGCTTGGGACCGTCCTTGGCGGTGGAATGTAATAAGCTTTTGAGCCTGTAGATTGAACGCAGATATTGGGATGAGACGCCTACACCTCGAATTAAACATGCATTCATTCAGGTGTTTTGAATGAGTAGGGTGACATCTTCCTCGCACATTTCATTGTCATACAAGCTTTTCTCACCACGATATTCGATAATAAACGATTAATCCAACACAACGCCAGTTTTATAGCAATCTCGTTACTGTTAGTCAAGATGAAAAACGGCAAAGGTCCGGCTTTTCGCAGGTTGTGTCACACGAAATTTCGCTGTGTAATATAAAATTCGAATGGACATTGTCTAAATAGCAAATGAAATACACTGTGCAATCTTTGCGAAACACTTACCCTATCTATTTGTGGTTACGGAGACCTGGTTTCAGCCATTCATGAGAGAGTTTGAGCTATCGATTCCGAACATGTCACTACCCCGCAGCGATCGTTTACAATCCGGCGGTGGGTTGCAATCTACTTTAATGTACGTTGTGTTTAGTGTAGCGAAATATGTTGTACCGAAATCATCTATCCTGATACGATGTGTTGTTCAAAAAGGCTAGTCAATTGAGATGGATGTACAATCGGCATCATTTACCATCCGAAAACTCATTCAATGATAAGTTAAACGGATCCTCACAGCACATCGTAACCCACCTAACTACTCATTTGCTGACCCTGGGCGACTTTAATCTCCCGCATCTGTTTTCAAGAAGTGAACAATCCCCTCATTCGTTTGAATACAAATTCATGGTATTGTGGTGCTCACATCCCCATCCCTTACAAATTCATGGAGTTTATCGAACTCGTAGCCGTGGTCTTGACCAACCTTACATCGTGTTTTAACGTCTGAAGCAACCGCGGTAGAGGATACACAATACCTGGTTCAACTGGGACAGAGTGACCATGCTGTGATTGAGTTTAAGCTTGTTGAGTTCGCCATCATTTAACAACTTTTAATTATAAATTACTCGAGTCTTGACATTACTTTTCACGCCGTTGGAATGCTCGATTGCTGATCATGGGTGATTTCAATCTCTTACGTACATATTTGACAACACTACCTGCAGTCCATTGAATAAAAATTTAAGAAGTTAATGGAACTCGCGCTGTTTTACATCCACGTTCACTAGCTAACTCGCTGAGGAAACATTGATCAACTTTTAACCCTCGACCTTAATTCGACGTCTAAACTAATCACGATAGAGAGAGATTAATTTTCTAGTGACAAACGGCTCAACGACCAGAAAATGTCTCAAGTAAAATAAAAGCTCAATTTCCCGGAGGTACACTTTCAAGAGGTTTGCTTACGTGGATCATGGCTCATAATACAATGCACTACATGATGAGTGCAAACAGCATGAAACCGCCCGTGGGGTGTGTGCGTGATGGAAATTTATGCAGGTATAGTGGAGTGTAATTTCGGGGGATGTGAGCGACACATCACTTTGGTCGTCCATAAGCGCCTTCAGTGCTTGACCACGAATCACTATGTGATTCCGTGTTTGACCATCGTGGTTCGTTGTACGAACCCATATTCAACAGTGGCTTTCAAGTATAACCTTGTTTACCATTTATCCACTGTTTCAAGGCTCACTGAACCTAATCTTACTGTCTCCACCTGATGACAACAAACAGCCTAAAACCGGTAGTGGAGTGTAATTTCGGGGGATGTGAGCAACACATCACTTAGGTCATCCATAAGCGCCTCGAGTGCTTGACCACGAATCACTATGTGATCTGTGTTCTGAACATGGTGGTTCGTTTGTAACGAACCCTATATAACGTTTGGCATACAAGTATAACCTGGTACCATTAATCCACGGTTCAGGCTCACTAAACTAATCTTACTGTCTCCACCTGATGACGACAAACAGCCAGAAACCGGTAATGGAGTGTAATTTCGGGGGATGAGAGCAACACACACAGGTATAGATTTTGTTTATGGTCAGAAAGCCTGCGTATTATCGATGAGTCCATGTTAATTTATCGAAGTGGTGACACTTAGATACCAGACAAGTTTTTCTAAACTAAGTTTTGTGGATTTTATTCTAGATCGCTAAATGTTTTTCAAGGTAATTTAAGGTTTTTAAACGATAGGATGGTAAACATTAAAATATACATATATAAAAACCAAGATTAACAATTACGTTAAACACTATAGGAGTTTTCGGGACCGAATAATCCAATAAAAATTCCACTACTTTCGTTTTAAAGTTATGGAAGTTAGTGTATCCCGTAACACGATGTTTGGATCCGTAATCTCACGGCACAGACAGGTTTGTATATTGTACGATGCTACTCCTCGTCATGGCGAATAAGTGACTTGTCGGGTATTTGTAGTTCAATATTTGTTTGGTGTGTCTGTTGTCACGTTTCTGTTACGGCTAGGATGTCTGGTGAACAATTAAAAAAAAACTGCACGCAATTCACCGATTTGTTGTCCAGACATTGTGCGTTTGTGTAGAGGTATTTTATATTATTTTTTCAGCACGGATGGGGTGTGGGAAAAGGCGTTATCGGAGTGCAGATTACCTGTTAGGTTGACACCTCCCGAATCGGCATTTTGGGGTTTTTCGGTTGCGAGGATGCCTGATCGTTTTAGGGTTGTATGGCAGTGAAACCTGGACCACCCACGCAAAACACGAACGGAAGCTGAATGCTTTCCATCTACGGAGCATCCGTCTTATCTTGAACATTTCGTGGATGGACAGAGTGACTAATGCTGAAGTGCTTTTAAAAGCTGGTCTACAGAGCATGTACACTCTATTGCGACAGCGCCGCCTGCGCTGGCTCGGTCATGTCTATAGAATGGAAAATGGTTGTATTCCGAAAGATCTACTCTATGGTGAGTTGCAACTAGGAAGTCGACCATTGGGCAGACCGCACTTGCGGCACAAAGACGTTTGCACAAGAGATATGAAATCTCTTGGCTTTGACCCGGCGAGTTGGGAAGAACGTGCTCTTTACCGCTCACATTGGAGGCATTGTGTCAAGCGTCGTCTGCAAATTGGAAAGGAGCCGCCCTTGACAGCTGAATGCAATCACACCGCTGGTGTGAACTGACGCCCGAGCACTGCCTATTTTGCACTCGCTGCGGGGAGTGATTGTTCCTCCCGAATCGGAGTGTTTAGTCATTCGAAAAGCTGTAGAACATGAAAATTCATGCGATTATGATATACATCCATGGCCGACCTCGATAAATGGAGGCCAACAACTGTACTGCAGTGAATTATGGTATCTGTTGCATTTATTTCCGGGGCGTCAGCTATTGATCGACGTGCTGGTGTTTCTCTGTGTGTTGCATCTATTTATGCGATATGAAGTTTCGATGCGCTTAGTCTAATTTCTCATGGTATTGGCCGGCGGCCATTTTCGCAACCAGTTTTAAGCGTGTTTAACATATTTTTACGTAAGAACATTATTTTAAGGGGATTACGACCGATCCCCATATCATTCATAGATTTGGGGATGCGGATGTTTTCCGCCACAGCTACATCATGCAAGCCAACTATGTCACTGAGGAATCTTCTTGGTGGCTGATCGTGTTTCGGCTGCACTGCTTTATCAGTTGCTTCGTCAGCTTCTTTGACTCCCAAAAGGATTAAACTTTGAACATCCATTTGCCTAGTTTGGGTTTGTTGCTGAGAGTTTCGGGTCCTTTTCCACCAAGGCACATCAGCAAAGTTCTTTGTAGTGGTCTCCAAACTCTCTCTACGCAGGAGTAAAGCAGATAGTAAGATATTGTCTAGATTACGTTCAGAACTAACCGTGATTTTAAGCAGTCTTGGATGGTCCAGATCTGATGAACTAGGTTTACGATTTAGCCGTGCCAATGATAATCGTTCAACTAGCTCCAAGTTCATGCTGCTGTACAAATTTCTCCATCTTTCTTTATCGTGCTTTAGCCTGTCGCTTAGTAAGGTGGCACTCGTTTCCCTTTCATTAGTGCAGCTCACGCTTAGTGCATGGAGTGACTGTACACTGTGTGCCAGTCGCTCTTGCTGGTTGCGGGATGTTTCAACTGCCTTAGATCGAATAGCTATCGTGTCCAGCTTAGGAGTATTTGGCACCGTGACTTTTGGTTTTGAAGTTGAGGGCTTTAGATGATCCTTCCGATGAGCGATGGCTTGGGCTTCATAACTTTTTTCGTACCAGAGAAGTTTTTGACCGTCGCATTTGTAAAAAAGAGCTACTCGATGTGGAGAACACCCTTCAAGACTCTCCGGCACATTTGCAACAGCTGAACCTTTGTGTTGAATGATTTGCTGATATACAGCTTTTATCTGACCGGTATTACAGTCGAAATCTATGCGGGCAAACTGTGAGTTCTGAGTGGTGACCAGAGTCTCTACCGATGCCTTCAAAGTTTTTACACTGAGCTCTAATCTCAGCATCCAATCCTCCAGGTTGTTTTGCTGGACACTTGTTAAAACGGTTAATTCTTCGTTTGGTTTAGTTCGACATTTGTTTACATATGTAGTATACACCAGGAGTGTTTTCATCGTTCATGATCGATATCGAATACGGGGTCAATTATTTGTCACATTTTTCGTGGCAATTGTGTGAGCAGTTGCAACACGAAACAGATTTGACCCAGCAAAGAAATTTGAGTGCAATCGGTTAGAGCAGTTTTGGGGCAACGTTTTACTTCTGGCACAGAAGCTTGGTGGAATGCCTCGAGAATGATGTCGAAACTGCGAGTGAAATTACATGAAGCGGATTTCTGCAGAATTTGTGGAAAACACTTGGAGGTCTTAGCCACGCAAACGGAGAGAATAGGAGAATGTAAAAACCCTAAGTTCAACAATTTATTAGAGTTTTATAAGAAACGTTCATCAGATAAATCTAATATGTCATTGTCTAGCAACCAGTATTCTAGTGTTTTGAATTTATCTAATCGGCAACTTTCGCAAGCTGAGCAAAGATAGTTAGAGAAGGTCTTGAATTTCTGTATATTACGAGCTTTATGAAGGCTGAGGATCTTATCTCCTGATTTGAGGGATCATTAAATGCAATTCCCAATGAACAGGCAGTTGCGGTAAGAAACTGTATCGCTGGTGTCATTAAAAACCAGGACCAAGACGATGCAAGACTTGATTCACACGAAAGACAAGCACTTCTTACGCTGAAGCAAGATACAAATTTAGCCATTGCTACGGCTGACAAGGGTAAAGTAACGGTAATTTTGAACAAAAGAGATTATTTAGACAAGGTTTGAGCACACTTATCCGAGGGCTCTTATGACGGGTAGATAATGGTAAAACGAAAATGTAATGAATAAATGCAAAATTGTAGTCTCTATGTACTTACGTAGCGTTAAGTAGTGTTTGGGAAAGAGCGTGTGGTATAACCTGTATCCCAAGTCTACTCTAACTCCTAGGTTATATGTCCTACCTAAAATATATAAAGAAGGCATTACTGTTAGACATATTGTCGACGGTATCGGGTCACTTGCGCACGACTTAGCTTATTTGTTAAAACTTTTAGACGGCAATACAGCCTCGCTTATCAAGAACGCATATGACTTTGCAGCACGCTTAAAGTCAGTAACAATTGATGACGATACAATAATGGTTAGCTTTGTTCACCAACGTCGATACAACAAGTGCGTTACAACTAGCTAGACGGGCCTTGGAATCTGATGTCTTTTTGTCAGATCGCACAAACTTGAGCGTCCAGCAAATTATCAACGTAGTATTGATCTGCCTAAGCATGAACCACTTTGTATTTAATGAGCAATTAGATGGACATCTCCAGTACTTGCTAACATGTATATGGAGCGTTTCGAGAGCAAAGCACTTAACAAGGAAGAACTCGAGAATAAAATATGATAGCGCTATTTCGATGAAAAATTTGTTATCATCAAGCGAGATCAGCTAGAGGCCTTCTTAAACAACATAAATAAAATAGACCCATGTATGATTGTCACGAAGGATGTGGAATCTTGCACATAAAACCTTCCACTTTTGAACTGTTTAGCACAACAAGAAGACGGGTAAATAAAAACTTCTGTCAATCGGAAACCTATTGATAGCGATGATGTACTACGATACACTTTCGCTCATCTAAGACAGGTCCATAGATTGTTCTATTTTCCATAAGATAGACAAGTTGTGCAGCGACGAAAGAGATCGAAAATAGGGGCACCGTGATGTGAGCCAAAGGCTCATAGACCACTGTTATCCAAAATTTTTGTAAAACGCCAATTGATGAAGGATCTAAATTACACATCTGAAGCGATACCTAGAATCTGGAAACACGCGGCCATACGGGTAACTTATAAGAAAGAGAAAACTCTCCGCTAGGTTCTCATGCACCTCAAGAATAAGACACATTTATCTAGCGTTCCGAACAGCATCTACAGAATCAACTGTAAAGACTGTTCGGGTGTTTACATAGGGCAGACTTTCCGCGAAATTCACACTAGATTCGAAGAACACCGAATGCGTGTCCAGAGACAGCCCCGGGATGTGAGGGAATATCAAACCCTTATTCGTGATTCCACCTTGGCGGAGCACGTTTTAAATAAGGGGCCACAGTGTCGATCTAGACAATGTGGAAGTATTCAGACGCAGTATTAAACCGTATATCGAACGCCTAAATGCGGGGGCGGTCGAAATTGCCAAGGCAGGTCGACTGGCGGTCAATAAGGTTGATGGGGCAGATATATCCACAATCTGGCGCCCGGCAGTGATGCGAAGGTAGATAGTTGTAATTCACTATATACCTACTAGTTAATTGGACTTTTGTTTTTATTCAAAATAGCTTAACCTTAGCCCCGTTAGTTATGTACTTTTGAGGCATGTTGGCGGCTGCGTCAACCGACCTTGACTGTGTTCACTTTTATTAGATTCATGTGGATACACACTAGTATGCAAATCGACCACTGATCCTGGTCATGCCTACGAGACGTGACATACTGTAGGCCTACTATAGGCTGTTTAGCGGTTAGGTCAGTGATGGGGGGTTGACTACTCCTTAATCATGTTACCTGTCCTGACTATCATCCTTGGTCTGACGAAGCTTCTGTGTCAGAAGTGAAACGTTACCCAAAATCTTCTCTGACCGATTGCACACAAATTTCTTTGTATTATGAATACACGATCGGTACCAAACATAATCAAATCGATAGCAGATTTGACCCTACCATTCACTACATTCTCGTAGATACCGCATCAACATCACATCAAATCGTTCCATTTTAATGGGGTCAACTTAAAGTGCAAATGACAGCAAGTTGTTAAAGAATGCGTCACGCTTTTCACCACGCAAATAAGTTATTACAAAATGTCCAGGATGTAGCAAATAAGTATGATGTATGGGGAGCTGCTCGAATCTTGAAGAACTGCGTTCACAGTTAACATCAAGGAGTAATGTTGACTTCGACGATTTGCCGAAATACCTCCACGTGGTGCCAGCTGGGTGGGCTCGGTTCTCCGAGCTCAGCGAAGGTTCGGCGTGGTGTCTGAGGGTGTTGGTGGGTTTTCGCCTGGCAAGCGTTCTCCCTATAAAAAGCCACAAAAATCCAATGATGACATCACGACGCGGCGGATGTGACTCGCCGCTCCAAAAGTCACTGCCCCTTGTCCTATCCAAGGACATTGTATGGTGCACAGGCAAAAACTGAAGTCACCAACCTATCAACGGGGTTATCGGGCTCCGAATTGGAAATTCCCAGAAAAGGGCGTATGAACCGCTTCGTCGGTCACCGGCCACCGATAGGTGCGAACCTCTCTCGCTCCACTGCCTTGTGGGTAAAGGCTCGGGGTGGGACCCCCTAAACGAAATCTCCCCTACTTCGGTGTAGGCAACCGGGTAGTATCATGCCTACGTTCAACGATGCCGATGACAACGCTTTGTACCCCCCTTCTCGCTTTGTACATCTCATTGTTTATGTTGAACGGCACTATATCTGTATCAGATTGTGCAAATATAATAATAAATAATAATCCATCCCTAAAGTATCGACATTTGCAGTTGACGATGCTGTGTTTTCATCAGTTCTACGAGTTGCACACGATCTACTGAGACGAGCGCATTTGTGTACTGAATGAAGCATACTTTAAGAGCTGGTGACCTTTGGTGGCGCTTATGTAACACTGAATAAGGCATACGACAATGCTTGTCATTGATTGCTATTTTCGATATGCGAATTGATTTTCCATTGTTAAAAGTTTTGCATTCGATCCCTGACTATGTTCTCCAATACGTTTAAGACCAGACAAGTAGATGTTATGTGTCTAAATATGCCCGTGGACTTTATGGGAACCTGGGTAAATTTAATTGTTTTTCAGCTTTCTGTCGGTCGAGCGTTATCGATAACTATCGAAGTTATTAATTAAGCAATCAATGGTTCGCCGAATTTCATTAGAATTGGGCTGACCCTGTCTGTGATTAGTGCCTTGCGTACTTCTAAAATCAAAGAATTTCATGAGGAACACATCATTAGTTATATTGAATCCTTCATCGCTAACTAGTTAGGTTGTGAAGGAGAATTGTTGTGTGTCAATAACATTCTCCTCTCCCAAGTCTGAATTCATTTGATTGAGTGAGAACTTAGATAGCTAGCGCAAACTAACTTGAATTCATTTGATTGAGTGAGCACTTTGATAGCTAGCGCAAACTAACTTGACTGAAAGTTTTTCTTAGAGCCTAGTGTCATCTCAACCCAGATTAATGTTGGGTTGCTTTTCGGACTTCATGTCCTTAGACAGTTCTTTGGTTCGTGTCATGATTCCGTTTCGTTAAGCTTGTTCTTTCTGCCTTCCGAGACTCTCCGGTTTAGTTGAAGTTAAAATTTCTGGTCGGAGGGAGATTGCCTCAACTGGACTACAGCTATCATACCAAAAGTTCTAACAATTGGAGACAAAAGCCAATATTGTTAACCATTTGTTCAAAACATGGCGCTTTAAGTTACACGAAGGTCCAGTGGCTCATTTTTAACCTACCGACAACCGTGGAATAATATATAGATTCGAGATTCAAGAATTTATGTTCACAAAAATCACATAGCTTCACAATTACCATATCATAGGGAACATTCGTTCATGAAAAAGGAAAAAAATAATTATGTAATGTCAAGTATAGTCCAGTTGAATGATTACCATGAGTCAATACGCAGAGGTCGTTAAATCGTTTTGCAACATATAAGTGTTCAAATTTCGAATGAAAGTCTCGACGCTCGGAGGGATGACAATAGTTTCGGGAAGGGCATTCCAAAGGAAACAGACACCTACAGAATAAAAATATTAGCGACAGCTCATACGTGAGTGGGGAATTTGTAGTGACGCTGAGTGGCTGCGTGCATGTTGTGACTCACGGTATTCGAATAAATGTTTTAAAGGATGATTTGGGGTATTTAATATTTTTTATGTTAGTATCACATCACTCAGAAGGCTTCTTTGAAGGGGAGTAGGGAGTTGTTAAATTTTATCAAGCAATAGTATGAATATGCAAGCTGAAAAATCATGACTTGAGTCCTTTAATAACAGCGACCCAATTTGGTTGGTCCAGAAGCCTTCACATATTTGAATCGTAATAATTTCGTTATAAAGAAACGAGGTTTTATTTTAATAATGCTCTTTTCGACCGAAATTGTACCATACAACATTTAACAATATTTCTGTTATTTGTCCTCTGAATAATTTTGGTTTGAAGTTTTGAGATCATGTTACGTCTAGAGACGGACAATGTATCACTACACCAATCATGTGATCGGTCTTTATAAAAAGCCCACAAAACAATGTATTTTATGTTTAACTTCTAGTTATATTTGACTCGGAACAAGTATATTCTTAATGTTGGACTACTAACAAGTATTCAGTAGTTTCTGTTATCTGTGTTTGATGATCTGGTTTACGGTTGTGAACATAAAATAAATATCGATAATGAAAGCATACTTGGATGTTAAACAAAAATTTGAAACCTACGCTATAAAGCAATGCAGTTACAAATAATTAAATTCAAAATAATTAGAGTTGGGGATTTGTGCACCACAATACAATGAAAACTTTCATTTGAAATTTGAGCTCAATCGAAAGATTCTCATTGATAAAAATACTTTAGCAAGGTCTTAAACACTGTATCGCATATCGTGTTCTACCGAATTCTCCACATTTGGAATTATTAAATGAAATGACTTTTAATGAATGGTTGGATGGAACTTTGTTAACTGAACGAAAAGAAGACACCCCAGCCATAGATTGCAGGTGCCTCATTGTTCTGACTGCTTCTCTCACGCTCTTATTCAATATCAGGCTACATAAAGGAAAAATACCAACATATTGGAAAGCAGGTATGATAACACCTATTTATAAAGGCTGTAGCCGTTCAGACACAGCAAACTATAGACCGGTAACGCCACTTCCGGCGATCCCTAAATGAATGGAACGCATTGTGATTGTGCGCATAGAGAATATTTTGAAAACCAAAATATTTTGACCAAAACACAACACGGTTTTCGAACAAATCGTTGCTGTTTATCTAACCTCATAAAAACGTTCGTGGATTTTTCGATAGACTTAACCAAGACATTATAATGAAAAAGCTCTAAGAATATGGAATAACGAGAATGGACTACCTTACTAATAGGCACGTGCAAGTTTGCATCCGCAGCACACTCTCTAGAAGATTAGACGTCACAGACGTCTCGGTATATGGGTGTCGTTTAACCTTAAGCCTGGACATCATTGCCTGATAGTGTACAATAAAGCTTGCCGTATATTGAGTCTTCCAAAAAAGGATATTCAGGATTTTCACGCCCGAAACTTTACCCCGG
>JACCGJ010012501.1:0-10648 GCA_013407085.1 Atriophallophorus winterbourni
AAACAGTGGATAAGTGGTAAACAAGGTTATACTTTAATCCCACTGTTACATTGGGTTCGACCACTGTATTAATTTTTTATTACAAGTGCACACGCTTTCATTGACAGTAATTATTTCTACTGTTCCTATTTAAGCACCTTCGATTGTCTCCTCCTTTATTGGTATAATTTTGTTTCAGTGGTGTTTATCTTTGGTAGTCGTCCTAGTATTTTATTGTTTCTTGTGGCCCTTTCTGAATAAACAAGTTTTTGGCGTAAAATTCTTGTTTTTTTGATTCGTGGTGCCGTTGTAGTTGTTTGCAACGGTTGCTGTAATACGCCTACGGGACTTCGCTCCGGATTTTTTCTCGGGGTTTTCTCCCGAAAGGTGGCGGGAGTTTGAAGTCGGTTTTCCTTCCCCTACATGGACTGCCAATGGCTGACAAGCTCCATCTACTCGGAGCAAACTGGTTTAAAGGCGCCAGTCACCCGCCTTCTCCTGACACTTAGAACAGTTCCGCTGGGCTTTTGAAAGCCGCTAACTCGCGTCAGAAGTTGGCCGATGGTCAACTTCGCTTGTCTTATCTTTGAATCGCCAAACATGCTCCGAAATGACCTTTTCCAACTATGCTGAGTGTATGAAAGATGAAGTAACTTTAAGTATCTTGGGGTTACCATGTCCGACAGTTTCAACTGGAGCAATTATAGGTGACTGCGCAGTACCTCAAAGATCGCCAGCATTCATTCTACACTCTTCGTCCCCATAATCTCTCTCCCACCCTAGTTAAAGCTTTCGTCTTATCTAGCATTGTGGCGGCTTTCGTGGATAATCATAAGCTCATCAGCGAGCAAGGGTGCAGCCACAAGTTTATCATCAAGGACGTTAATCAGTTCCGAATTTCGAGAAACGCTTACGATTGCACAAACTCAGAGTCCAAAGTGACCTCGGGGAACCAGAAGTCCAGTGTTAAATGCGGCGAATCAGCAAACAAAAGTAAACAGAGCAGCGAATCACGTGAGGAATCAATCAAAAAGCAGATCAAGTTGAACGAGACATCAAACAAACGGCGGCTGCGAAAAGTGCATCACCATCGATAGATTGGAATATGTTTGGGACCGATCGTGTATTCATAATGCAAAGAAATTTGAGTGCAATCGGTTAGAGCAGTTTGGGGGTAACGTTTCACTTCTGACACAGAAGCATCGTCAGACCAAGAGTGATAGTCAGGACAGGGAACATGATTAAGTAGCGGTCAACCCCTCACCACTGATTTGACCTTACCGCTAAACAGCCTATAGTACGCCTACAGTGTGACACGCCTCGTGGGAATGACCAGGATCAGTGGTCCATTTTCCTCACAGTGTGTATCCGCATCAATCTGATACAAGTGAACGCGGTCAAGGTCAGTTGACACAGCGGCCCACATACGTAAAAGTACATAACTAACGGGGTTAAAGTTAAGCTATTTTTGAAGAAAAACACCATCAGTTATATACAACGGTTTGTGTGAATAAAGTCAAGGTCATTAGGAATACCAGCGTAGCGAGAAACGGATAGAAGCGAGATGGAGAAACGCAAGCAAAACTTGGAGGCCCGGTGTTGTAATGGGGTTTTCAAGTATCGATTAAAACATGTCGACAAGTACCAGTCGTTGCCGAAGTGGTCGAGTGAAGATCAGGTTTTCGACAATGAAGCAGGAGGATCTATAAATCCTGTCTACAGTGCAACTGCGCGGTAGATTTGTGCTAACATCGCGCTAAATTCGTTTTTCACAAGCACAAGCCCGGATCCGGGCAAAGTGCCTTACCATGGGCTAAGATACTGTCAGGTTGCTCAGGTCTAGAAGATATGAGAAGTGAAAATAAAATAGAAATGGCAGTGAGATTCCAGCGTGTTTTCACATGCAGCTCACTACCGGTGGCAGTTCAATGTAACGCAGTTAGGTTCAGAGCCCCAATGTGCTGCACGATTGCATATCAGTGAGCTGTAAAGTCTCACTGCCATTTCCATTTCGATTTTCTTTCTCATATCTGTCTAGGCCTGGGCAAGCAGACAGTATCTTAGCCTACGTGCAGTCTATGAATGTACGGCACTTTGCCTGGATCAGGCTTGTGCATTCATACATACATACATACATACATACGTACATACATACATGCATGCATACATACATACGTACATACATACATACATACATACATACATACGTACATACATACACGCATACATACATACATACATACACGCATACATACATACCAAGGTTGTCACAGCTGGGGGCGGCAGTGGGGATGAGCTCCCACTGTCTATAAAATGCTCCCATATGGCGTGCGTCTCAAACAGCCTCTGACAACCAAAGCCCAGCTCCTGGCCTGCACGTGGCGAAACTGCTTCTACTGACAGGAGAAGGGGCGAAGGCGGATGACTGGCGCCTCAAAACCAGTTTGCTCCGGGTAGATGGAGCTCGTCAGCCTGGGAGGGCAGTCCACCTGAGGGAAGGAAAACCCTTATTCCAAACCTCCGCTGCCTTGCGGCATACCCGATTGCGGGAAAGGCTTCGGGAGTGAACCCTGAGGAAAAATCCTTGCTGCCTGGCAGGTTGCACCTGGTCGTGCAAAGGCTAGAGAGGCGTACTCGAACAATCGCCGAGGCACTTCAAGAGAGGCGCAAGAACCCTCAAAATGGTCACCGGCTCTCGTGAAGGAAAAAACCCGCTGCCTTGCGGGTAGACTTTTGAGTCAAAGGCTCCGGGTGGGGTCCCCTAAGCCAACCCCCTACTTCGGCCTTGGCAACCGTGTAGTATGTCGCCTTCAACAAGAACCATGGAACCTACATTTTTCTTTCATCATGTACCCTCTTCATGGTATACTTGTTGGCACATCGTCTGTAAAGACTTGTGTAATAATAATAATACATACATACATACATACAGGTGGATACGTTCAATATCAACACTATTTCTGAAATCAGGAGGTTTAGGACACCCAAAGGATTATGTTAGAAAATGGCTCGTTTGGATGCCATTTTTCCGAAAGCCGATGGATAACGAGCTTCAGTGCACTCCACTTCTAAGGTTCCAAAGGTTGTCATAGCCGGGGGTGGCAGTGGGGATAAGCCCCCACTGTCTATAAAATGCTCCCATATGGCGCGCGTCTCAAATAGCCTGTGACAACAAAGTCCAGCTTCTATCCTGCAAGAATGGCTCCCGGATCCCGGCGTAACTGCTTCTACCAACAAAAGAAGGGCGAGGGCGAGAGACTGACGCCTGAAAACCGGTTTGCTTTGGGTAGATGGAGCTCGTTAGCCTGGGAGGGCATTTCATATAATGGAAGGAAAACCCTGGTTTAAATCCTCCGCTGCCTTGCTGCATAACCAATTGCGGGAAAGGCTTAGAGAGAAAACCCTGAGGAAAAATCTGGAGCGGAGCATCGTAGACGGTTAGTTGCTGCGGACCACCTCTTTCTGGCTACTCCCTGCTGCCTTGCAGGTCGCAGGCTAGAGTAGTTCACTCGAACAAACGCCGAGTGGTGCTGGGGGCACCGCTTTGTGCCCAAATTCCCACGACCCTTCATTGAAACCGACTCATCCTCCAGAAGGAGATAGTCGCACAAAAGAAAGAATTCTAAGGTTCACGTTATACACTATCACAACTAAGCCACATAACGAAACAAAAGTATCCGCGGAGTAAGAGAACATCAGCGACTTACAAATTCTGAATCGTCTGCAGAGGACGGGCAGCTGAATTGGAACCATGAGATGAGGAGGCGGTTAAAACACCGCCACTGCGAAATCGCGATGAAGGATTCAAGGCCTCGAGCAGTTCTGGGTGACCTTTCTGTCCGGCACGTAATGCATCCATCAGACGTACAGCTTCCTCCAATTCGATCAAGCGTTCCTTGAATTGGTTTCGTTCGGAAAGGACGCGGGACATTTCGGCTCGCGTGAAACGTTTTCGGTGTGTTGAGCCACCTTCCTCCTAGTAAAATGAGAGAAAAAACGACGTTTCTGTGGGGTGTATTAAACAAGTTTGCCCTGACACGGAAAAGCGAACGCCTAAAATATCTTATTGGTGGATTTTAACCTTGAATGCTGATTGGCCGAAAATCAACCAATCAGGAACAAGAAACACGGACATCAGCTGATCGAGATAAAATTGATCCGAACTGACTTGTGTGAAGGAGATGCATGCAAATGTGTTTTATATGACTTGCCTCCAGTTTTCGAGACAATTCTGCAACGCGATCCTTCAAAGAATCAATTTCTGATCGCGCATCGCTCAGCAGGTGATCCGTGGACGCTAATTCCGCTTGCAGATTTGTGCGAACTTGAGTAAGAATGTTGACGGACTCATTTAAAGATGCATTTTGCCTGGAAAGCGAGGGACATGGATGGAACGTACCAGAACGAAAAAAACAATTTATTCTCAGATATCAGTGATGAACTTACATGGAGAGTGTGTCGATTTTCGCGAGCAGATCATCTTTCACAATGTTGAGAGCGTTTCTGTGGAACGGGAATAGAAATGACATGTGATGGGAAAAATCGATGTTCGATAGATGAGAAGACAACTTTCGTACCATGTACGACGTTCGATCAAAACCGTCAGGGAATGTTGTCATAGAAAACGAGAACAGTTTAACACCCTAGACTTGAAGTTGCACTTGCAATCAGTTATCACAAATAAGAATCTGTGGACTACAATATAATTGTCGTTTAGAAGCGCTTGATAAGGAATTTAAACATCGTGGTTGGTTGTACGAACCCTATGTAACAGTGGCGTTCAAGTATAACTTTGTTTACCATTTATCCACTGTTTCAAGGCTCACTGAATCTAATCTTACTGTTTCTACCTGATGACGGCAAACAGCCAGAACCTGGTAGTGGCCTGTAAGTTTGGGGGATTTAAGCACCACAATACAGGGATGCAATATATTATTTAACTGTACGTTCCTGCGATGTTATCTCACGCATACGATCTATCGAAGAGGGCACCGAGGTTAATTGTGGTCAGGTTGCTAAACGGTAAAATCGAGCTTCATGAGGCACCAGGGTAATGAAGTCGTTTCTGGGCAATGGAAAATTGTGTGAAAAATTTAAACCAGCATCCAAGACTAGATTGCCCTGTCAGGAATACAGAAATTATGATTGTGGATAGTGAAAAGCCAGTGTTGGAAGAGTGTTGTCTTGAGCTTGCAAGTCAAAAATTATCAAATCACGTGGATGAGCTAGAATGCTTCGAACATGCTGTGTGGGGTTCGCGTCAACTCCAGAGCCTTCAAATCGGTCGGGCGTAAAATTAATTTCTCCACACGGTTTTTCGTTAAATTTCAAGGTTATCTGTAGGCCAAATGCATCATTTTTTCGTATCAACTGAGGCCAATTTTGGAAGCGCAGTTTGAATGAATTACCAGATACCGAGAATTGCTGTGAAACTTTTGACGCCAAACGTTTGGTTACGGCACTTGCTAATAAACTGGATCACATGTGGAAAGTATCAATCAAGACGGACAAGAAACATGAGTTCAGTCGACAAATTGTAACTTGATGTCGGGACCTGTTCGTTAATTGTAACTGAGCACGGATGTGCAATTGTGCAGTACTTTATGCTGTGCGGCTAACACCGTGCTAAATTGATTGGCCATCGGCGGTGCGCTGCATGCTGAAACAGGCTGGAGTCTCACTACCATTTCTGTTTCCCCCCTCATATCTGTCTAAGCCTGGGCAACCAGACAGTATCTTAGCCCACATGCAGTCTCTGACTGTGCGGCACTTTGTCTGGATCAGGCTTGTGCTTTCATACATACATTGTTGTTGTTGGCCTCCTTCGGTCGATGTCGACCATGGATGTACATCACAATCGCGTGAATGTTCAAGTTTTGCAGCTTTTGGAATGACTAAACAGTCCGATTCGGGAGGAACAATTTCTCCCGCAGCGCTGTCAACGAAAGTCAGAACTCGGTTGTATTGCGTCAGTTGCACGCCGGCGGCGTGATCTGCGTTCAGCCGCCAAGAGCTGTATCTGCTCCTCCCCAACTTGCAGACGATGCTTTACACAGTGCCTCCAATGTGAGCGGTCAAGAGCAAGTTCTTCCCAACTCGCCGGGTCAATGCCAAGAGCTTTTATATCTCTTTTGCAAACGTCTTTGTACCTCAAGTCTGCCCAATGGTCGACTTCCTAGTTGCAACTCACTATAGAGTAGATCTTTCGGAATACGACCATTTTCCATTCTGTAGACATGACCAAGCCAGCGCAGGCGGCGGCTGTCGCAATAGAGTGCACTGCTCTGTAGACCAGCTTTTGAAAGCACTTCAGCGTTAGTCACTCTGTCCATCCACGATATGTTCAAGATACGACGGATGCTTCGTAGATGGAAAGCATTCAGCTCCGTTCGTGTCTTGCGTGGGTGGTCCAGGTTTCACTGCCGTATAGTAAAGCATTTAGTACGCACGCGCTGTATACCATCATCTTTGTCTTTACAGTCAGCTTGCGGTTACCCCAACCACGAGAGTTCAATCGGGACAAAATGACAGCTGCTCTGCCAATCCGCTTATTGATCTCCATGTCTAGCGAGAGGGTTATCCGCATCGTTGAACCAAGGTTACGATGAACTGATGCACTGATTCAAGCATTGACGTTCCAACATATTTGATTGGGAAGACTAAGGATTTTTGTTCTTGCTCCTGCTGATTGTTAGACAAAGGCTTGCATGCCGAGAAAACACAGTCCAATTGAGACTGAAGGTGCTCTTGGAGTGGTAATATAAAGGCGCTCGTCGGCAAACAGCAGGTCACAGGATTAGCACATCCCTTACTATTGGTTTTGTGCTCTCAACCGGTTAGGTTGGAAAAGCTGTCCATCACTTCGACGTGCGTAGGTAAATCCTTCTTCCTGGTCCTAAAGCGTGCTTCCAGAACAAGCAAAAAAGAAGAAAATGTCAGTAACAGAACACCAGCGTGTAAGCAAGAACACCCCTGTCGACGCCTGCGCGAATTTCAAAGGCTTCTTAGCCTGAAGCCGTTAAATGGACTGAACCCTTCATGCCTGATGATACGAGCTTGATCATCTTGGTGTTAGTTAAATCAATAAAAACAGCGTATAATGTCATACGCTGTTCCCGACACTTTTTTTGAAGTTGTCTCAGGGAGAAGATCATGTCAACGGTTGATCTTCCCTTGCGGAAGCCACATTGAGATTCAGAGTAACTGTAACTGTTGAAAATTCGTGTATACGAATAAAGCCAATTTTGTCTTCTTCTTGTTGTTGTTCATCAAGTTAAGTTGAGTGCCACTTGAATCCAGGCACGGATGCGTAACCGTGTATTACTTCGTGCTTTGCGGCTGACTTCGTGCTAAATTCAGTGAGCTGAAGCCTCGTTGCCATTGCAATGTTTGTTTGCGATATCTAGCTAACCCTGGACAACATGACAGTCTCTACACTACGTGCAGTCTTCGACGGTGAGGCACTTTGCCTGGAACATGCTTATGTGATTCCACATCAGTCCAGACAAGCCCGAATGGCATCCCGCTGGATTGAGATTTCAGTTGAGCGTATGTGCGGAAGCGATCAACAATACGCTGAACAGTAGAAACCACAGAGCCTAAATCGATATTGATGATTTCAGTAAAGGTCCATGTCTTTGCTATCCACCTTCCCATTGGTCAAGTAAACTAACAAACTGTTGTGCTGATAGAATACTCGATTACACCCTCAGTTTACAGCCTACGGTTGTACAGTCCATTGCACCCGAAGGTTCTTTACTTTACATTTTGTGCGACTATCTCATCCTGTAGGATGAGTCAGCTTCAATGAAGAGTCTTGGGAATTTGGGTACAAAGCGGCGTCAAAAGGACCACTCAGCGTTTGTTCGAGTCCGCTTCTCTAACCTTTGCACAACCAAGTGCGACCTGCAAGGCAGCAGGGAATAGTCAGACTCTGCTCAGGGTTTTCTCCCGAAGCCTTTCCCGCGATCGGGTATACCGCAAGGCAGTGGAGGTTCAAAATCAAGGTTTTCATTCCATTAGATAAAATGCCCTCCCAGACTAACGAGCTCCATTTGCTCGAAGCAAACTGGTTTTCAGGCGCCAGTCACTCGCCTTCGCCCCTTTTCCTGTTGGTAGAAGCAGTTCCGCCGGGCTCGGGGAGCTACTCGTGCAGGAATTGGTTGTCAGAGGCTATTTGCGACGCGCGCCATATGGGGAGCTTATTCCCACTGCCACCCCCGGCTATGACAACCTTTGGTGCGATCGAGAGCGTTTAGATGTTGCCCTTCCTGGGGAGGAAAATCCTACTCAAGCCTTCGTGTTTTTATATCCAAGTGTTCGCGACCATTTAGTTGGAAGGTTGTAGAAGGTTTTATTGAGAGCGGGGGCGGGAACAATCAGAATGTCGGTACAGATTTTATTGGACCACGTGTTCACGCAGATAGCTGATGACGCTTAAAGACCGGTCGTTTTTTCGAGTTCCTGCTAACGATTTCAAATTGATGTCTTTGATGTTTAAAGCCAAGGTACGTCTGAATGTTTGTCAAGAGGAGCCAGTGGTTAAACTGCGGATAGCACAATCTTACTTCACGAACAACCTTTGATACTAAGGCGGATGCCCCGTCGAATAGATCGTGGAGAAATAGTGCATGGAAGATGCGCTTTCCCGTCGACTGCGAAGATTCCTGTGTAGGTATTTATGTATGAAACCGCAAGTCTGATCCACGTGGACTAAGATGTTGTCAGTTTGCCCAGGACTAGATAAATACAAGAATGAAAAAAGTCATGACAGTGAGACTTCAGCGTGCATTCGAATGCAGCTCACAACCGGCGAAAAATTAATTAGGCTGGGATAGTTCCGTGTGACACAAGCAGACGTCTCGACGTCTTCGGGCTGATTGATAATGGCTTCAAATTAAGCATATCTACTCTTGGCATGAGTGGATCTGACGGAGTTCGATAGGGGGATATCCAGCAGAGTCGGATGGAGAAACGCCTCCCAATCTGGCTAGATTGGCGGAACTGCTTCTACCTACAGGAAAAGGGGCCAGGGCGAGTAACTGGCGCCTGAAAACCAGTTTGCTTCGGGCAGATGGCGCTCGTTAGCCTGGAATGGCATCTCATCTAAGGAAAGGAAAACCCTGATTTTAAACCTTCGCTGCATGGCTGGATACCCGATCGCGGGAAAGGTTTCGGAAGAAAACCCTGAGGAAGAACCTGGAACAGAGTCTGGTAGACCACCTCTTTCTGGCAACTCCCTGCTGCCTTGCAGGTCGCACTTGGTTGTGCAAAGGCCAGAGAAGCTGACTCGAACAAACGCCGAGTGTTGCTGGGGACGCCGCTTTGTACCCAAATTCTCAAGAATCTTCATTGAAGCCGACTCATCCTTCCGGAGGAGATAGTCGCACACAAGTAACAAGTTTGATGGGGGAATATTCAGCAAAATCGGATAGAAAAAACACCACCTCATACAGCTAGATTGTTCGGTATGATGATAATGGGAACGCAAAAAAGACAAGCCCGAAACCCAACCCAGAACGACTCACTTCGTCTCCACCAGATCCATGTTTTCCTTGATCAATATATCGATTTCTCTTCGCATTCCAGCTAAATTGGTACCGAAAAGCAAGTAAGTCAGTTAGTACACACATATTCAAGGCCACGAGGCACACACAAACAAACACACCACGGTTTGGGAGAAAAGGTAAACCAACCATCAAGAAAAAAAATCGATATTTACTAAAACTGTGTGTGTGCGTCGCGAAATTGAGAAACAAACGATGGGGTGGTCTGTGCGTTAAAACAAGAAGTGCAGTGAACTACCGGCAAACGAAACCTACCAAAGCCCTTCAATTCGCCTTCATATGTCGGTGTGGGGGAAGGCTCGTCTTGAGTGAAAGGAGGAAAAACACAAATGAGTGGGGGCGACCTTGAGTTGACCTTGGAAAACAAGGCCACGTGGGAAAAAACAGGTGTTGTGGCATATGATGCAAAAAGCGTTTACCGGTTGATGTTTCAGGCTTGACACAGGTGGCTCAGATTAAGAAGAGATGTTATTGACTGAGAAAAAGTCTTTGTACGACACACATAAGAAACAACCTCTATCTACAAAGACGAGTATCGCAGAATAGCCGAAATGGGCTGGCTTGCCGAAATACCTCCACGTGGTGCCAGCTGGGTGGGCTCGGTTTTCCGAGCTCAGCGAAAGGTTCGGCGGTGGTGTCTGAGGGTGTGGTGGGTTTTCGCCTGACAAGCGTTCTCCCTATAAAAAGCCATAAAAATCAAATGATGACATCACGACGCGGCGATTTACTCGCCGCTCCAAAGTCACTGCCCCTATGTCCTATCCAAAGGACATTGTTGGTGCACAGGCAAAAACTGAGTCCCCAACCTATCAACGGGGGTTTATCGGGCTCCGAACTGAAATTCCCCAGAAAAAGGGCGTATAACGCGCTTCGTCGGTCACGGCCACCGATTGTGCGAACCTTCTCTCGCTCCACTGCCTTGTGGGTAAAGGCTTCGGGGTGGGACCCCGTAAAACGGAATCTCCCTACTTCGGTGTAGGCAACCGGAGTATCATACCTACGTTCAACGATGCCGATGACAACGCTTTGTACATCTCATTGTTTATGTTGAACGGCACTATATCTGTAACAGATTGTGCAAATATAATAATAATAATAGAATA
>JACCGJ010012503.1:0-38246 GCA_013407085.1 Atriophallophorus winterbourni
CATGGGCACTTCAATGCAGAGGACAAGTCATCAATGAAAATCAGGAATAGAAGAGGACCAAGTACCGAACCTTGGGGTACACCACTGATCACGTCGGTTTCATTAGACAGCGTAGATCCTATCCTAACTCGGAATGTCCTACCTGTTAGGAAGGCCTTTATCCAACCAAGTAGATTACCCCGAATGCCTTTTGCTGCTAGCTCAATTTCTAGAAGGCGGTGGTTTACGGAATCAAATGCCTTGCTGAAGTCTAGGTAGAGGGCTTCGACAGGCTTCCCTTCATCCATCCTTTTAATGGCAGTATTGAGAAAACTAAGAAGGTTTGTCAGGCAGAATCTACCCTTAAAAAATCCATGCTGAGTTACACTCAGTAGAGAATGCCGACGAAGATGCTGACAGATTTTGTCACGCAGCAGTTTTTCCATTACTTTCGAGACGATGCTAGTCAGGCTGACAGGTCTATAGTTACCAACAGTTGAGCTGCACCCATCCTTGTGTATTGGCACGATTATAACTTCTTTCCACTCACTAGGAACCACTCGCATGTTCAAGCATGAATTGAAGAGCTTGCATAAAGGTTCTGTAAGCACTGGGGCAAGATTGTTTATCATAATCGAGTGGATACCGTCTGGTCCCTCAGCTTTGTTGACGCGAACATGGATAAGTGCTTCATACACCTCGGATTCCATGAAGGACAACTCATCTAGTGCAGGAGCGCCAGGTAGTAGATTAAACGAGCTAGACGGAGCAATTAAAGAATCATCACGTCTCTGAACGCCATTGAAGAACCTAGAGAAGGCACTCGCCTTAGACAGGTCGGTATCGGCTAATTTTCCGTCCTCCAGATTTAAATCTCCAATGTTTTCCCTGATTTTTCCTTTCGATTGAGCGTTGCTATAAAATCTTTTGGGATTGGATTTAGCATCCCTAGCTAAGGAAAACTCAAACTCCTGTTTGAGCAAACGCTGTATTTTAACACAAGAGTTCCGAGCGGTTTTGTATCGGACCCAAGAACCAGAAGTAAGAGATAGCTTATATTGCCGCCTTAAACGATCACGTTTACGGGTAGACCGACGAACTCGAGGAGTCCACCAGGGCGGCCTATGATGCTTTTTGACGACTTGCAGAGGAGCGTGCTTGTCTTGTAACTCCTTAAGATACTCACAAATTCTGTCCCAGTTTTCACTTACATTAAAATCGTTAGAGAACTGAAAGAAAGATTTTGAAGTCTGCAGAAGAAAATCCCAGTCTACAAGCCTAAAATTTCGTCTAGAGCGAGCAGTAGGTTTGTGAAACCGCAGTACCGCTTCGAAGCTTATCATTACGTGATCGCTTTTGCCGAGCGGTGGTAGGTATTTTAGGAATCTAACGGCTTCGGGCTGGGACGACAATACTAGGTCGAGAGTGGATGAAGTACACCCATTACGAAACCTCGTAGGATCACTCACATGCTGATGCAGCGCATGATCATGGAGCCATTTGAGAAACATTTCGGAATACTTGGTGACTAAACCTACAGAGACGGCCCAATTTATGTCCGGGAGGTTGAAATCACATAAGATGAGTACGCTGGGAGCTGATTGAAACAACCTGTCGAGCGTCTCAATCAGCTGTGTAATCTCCTGCTGGACTGCACTGGGTGTGACGTAGACACAAGCAATTGCGAGGGCTGACTTGTAGCAAGTCAGGATACTCGTAACAACTTGGACGTTTTCACTGGTTAGGGATATACCCGTTCCTGTATTGTGCAAACCATACTCTAGGAGAAGTGCAACGCCACCGCTTCTCCTGTCACCAGGTCTATCGCATCTAATGACGAGATACTGCTCGCTGATGTTTGTTGGCACATCGTCAAGCGCGGACAGCCATGTCTCAGAAAGCGCTATAACCCGGGGTGCAACTCAGCCACACGAAGAGAGAGGTCAGCCCACTTATTCCTTATGCTGCACACATTAGCGTACAGCACTGGGGCGCTGGTTTTGCGTGCTTCTGAAACTAACCCTGATTGTCCCTCGGTCGAAGCACTCGAGGGAGGTGCACGTTTTTTGGCGTGCGACTTGAAGCAGGAGTATCTGGTTCAACAACCTCTTGCATGGATGGTACGGACGGTTGACTGAAGATTGAGGCCGCCTCTATCAAAGAGCAACAACTAGAGAAATTTGCTTGGCTCCCATCTTCATTTTCGATAAGCGCGTCAACGTCGTCTAATCCGGACAGCCAGACTCGCAGCGATGAGCTTTTCGGTAAGATCTTAACGGATTCACTAGCGCTGCAGTTTGCATCCGGCTTACGGATAGCAGATGTCCTTAAAGCGAGGTTTCTCCTATGTGCAGCGGAAGGGTTTTGTCTAATATGAGATGGAGGGTTGTCTGGCTTAACCTGAAGCTTGTCTAGAGTTGTTGTGGCGATGTATTCAGCCCTAGACAATAACGCATCTCGATCCGCCTGGTACTTGAATTCTACCAGTATGGCCTAGGGCGGTTATCCATCTTCCATCTCCCTACACAGTGAACTCGCACCGTGGGAGTAGAAGGCTTCAGATCTACCATCCGGATAAGATCGCTAATACATCTGCGATCAAAACCTCTTCGTATTCTTGATTCCCTAATAAAATCGTGTTAACCACAGCATACTGCTACAAAAATTGGAGCAGCTCGGGGTATGCGGCAGATTATTGGCCTGGATAAAGGACTACTTCACTGGTAGAGTTATAAGGGTCAGAGTTGATGGGGCACTATCAAGCCCAGTAGAAGTTACAAGTGGCGTACCTCAAGGCTCAGTCTTGGGGCCAATAATCTTACTCGTGTACGCGAATGATATACCTGAAATCGTACGCAGAAAAATCATTTTATTTGCGGATGACATCAAAATCTGGACTAGCATACGCACCATAGAAGATTGCGAAATTCTCCAAAAAGATCTCGGAGCACTTCATAATTGGTCCTTGCGGAACTGCTCACCATTCAACATCCAAAAATGTTAAACGTTGAACGTCGGTAAATCATTCGAATTCACATACTCTCTGGGATCTCAGCAACTTTCATGGGTTACTAAGGAGAAAGAACTGAGCGTGTGAATTGGCAGTAACCTGAAGTCTTCACGGCACTGTTCTGTTGTATACAAAAAGTCCTGCCAAATCTTAGCATTGCTCAAAAGGATCTTTGGTCGTTTTCTCAAAGCAGATACTCCCACGTATATTTAACAACTATATCAGACCAACAATGGAGTATGCTGTTCAAGCATGGTCCCCATGGTTACAAAAGGACATGACCTTGCTGCAACGGGTATACCACCGCGCTACAAAACTGGTGACCGGGCTATACAACAGGCCATACGAGGAGCGGATTGCAACACTAAACCTCTTTGACTTTTCGTACCGTCGTCTCAGGGGTGACTTGATCCTGCTTTCCAATATTCTGCATACAATGGATGACCCACTCGAACACCTGTTTCATCGGCAAGAAGCACGTTGTAGCAGATCGCATGGATACAAGTTAATTATTCCACACTCCAGATCAAATTGTCGAAGGTTTTTCTTTGCTGTCAGAGTCTGTTTTCTATGGAACTCCTTGCCCCCACATATCATTTGCGCAACAAGCCTGAACATGTTCAAGGCTGAACTTGACAAGTATATGTTGACCAAACCCAACCTTGCACCTGAATACACGTGCTGACTTTCCATGTGTATAAAACATTTGTGTTGTTTTTATGAATTCCCTATATTTTTTAATCTGTGGTTACTGTAAAGTATTTACTTTTTGGACCATTATAACTTTGAATTACTTTGAAAAAAGGCTCCGCTCGATTAAAAACTAGAACATTTCGGGTTTTAGTTTATGAAGAATAATAAGAAGTGACGTTGAGTGACTCAACTTGCTTACGCAGACCGTTTAATTCCTGGATAATTTTATCCAGCTCGGGTGAGCCAGCAACATTTCCATGTTGCTTCCGTTGAGTATGGACTTTTATAGTATCAGTATCAGTTCAGTTCAGTTCAGTTCAGATTGCACAGGACAGTATGTGGCTAACGAGACAATCGAGCGTCCAGAATTTCTTTCGGTGGAAAACTGCAGAGAAGCAACCACCACTGCCAAAGCGTTTTTTCTTATTGTTCAGTTCAGTTCAGTTTGCACAGGACAGTATGTGGCTAACGAGACAATCGAGCGTCCAGAATTTCTTTCGGTGGAAAACTGCAGAGAAGCAACCACCACTGCCGAAGCGTTTCTTTCTTATTGTTCAGTTCAGTTCAGTTCAGTTTGATCAGGACAGTATGTGGCTAACGAGCCAATCGAGCGTCCAGAATTTCTTTCGGTGGAAAGCCGCAGAGAAGCAACCCTCACTGCCAAAGCGTTTTTTCTTATTGTGATTTGGATATCCTCGACGATCGCGCCGCCAAGGGATAAGCCAATCGAGCGTCCAGAATTTCCGTCTGTGGAAAGCTTCAAAGGAGCGCCCACCACTGCCGAAGTTGGTTCATTTTCCTCTGGTATCCTCGTCGTATGCGAATGTACGTCCGATGTTTTCCAAGCCGTCCTTTGGTCCCAGAATTTGTAGCTGCGACTGAGAAAAACGGAAATGGTTTCTTTTCACCAAGCCGGTGAGAGGTCAGCTGTGGAAAATTGGTGCGTACATTTAAAACTTGACATTTAAAACGAGGCATTATATAACAGGATTTTTTTTAAATTGTGGTCAAGACCATATAATTTCAAAATGAACAAACAATGGACAATTCTGACGACAGACAACCTGTATATTCACGGGAAAAAGTCTGGGAAAAGCCCAAGCCACAAGGCATCTATACCCCTTTTGAATGCACTTATTGATGTGCAAGCTATTAGTTTCTCAGGCAGCTTGTTCCAGAGGCTTACCACTCTTTCACTGAAAAAGTGTTGCCTAAGATTCAGACGGCTGTGGTTTTTCGCGAGCTTCAATGTATGTCCTCTAGTTGAGGGGTTGATTGCTCGAGAGAACAGGATTTGACAGCCCTCGTCGCCTAAGCCTTTCAGGATTTTGAAAGTTTCTATGAGGTCACCCCGTAGACGCTGACGCCGAAGGGAGAAGAGACCTAAAGAAATTAGACGTTCTTCGTAGGGTTTCCCAAACATGCCTTCAACCATTTTGGTAGCCAGTAGTTGGACTCTTTCTAATAGTAATATGTCCTTTTGAAAGAAGGGGCTCCAGGCTTGCACTCAGTATTCTAAATTCGGCCTGACAATCGCCGTATATAAATGGATAACCACTTCCGGCGTTCTACATGTCAGAACGGATTTAAGCCTGAAGAGTACTCCTCTAGCTCGTTGTGCAACGGTAACACACTGCGCAGCCCATTTGAAGTCCGCTGTTACGACTATACCCTAATCCTTATTTCTCTGAATAGATTGAAAGTCGATCATACCGTTATTCGCAGTTACTGTAATTTTGTCGACTGCTGCAAACAACAGATGACATTTACTATAGTTCAGAGGAAGATCCTAATCCTGCGACCATTTAATGACTTTTTCAATATCTCTCAACAAATCACCGTGATCACTGGATCCGGTGAATTTGACATCATCAGCAAACATGTAACACGGACATGCAACTGCGATGCCAGATCATCGATGAAGATCAGAAAGAGTATTGAGCCTAATACTGAACCTTGTGGGACCCCACTTATAACTGTTGCGAATTCAGAGGTAGTATCGCCCACACGGAAGAATCTGGAAGAATCTATCACAAAGAAAACTGGTTATCCAGTCGTGAAGCTTACCAGATATGCCTTCGGCCGAGAGCTTCATCCCTAGGAACCTGTGACTAACCGAGTCAAACGCCTTACTGAAGTAAAAAACTTCTACCCGTCCGCCTTCATCCAATGTCTTAGAAACTCGATCTAAAAAGCATGAAAGATTTGAGAGACACGACGTTCCTTTAAGAAAGCCATGTTGAACCGTACTTAATGATGAATTGTGCACGAGGTGGCTGCACAATCGATCCCCGATAAGTCTCTCCAAGATTTTACATAAAACACTAGTCAAGCTTACCGGTCGGAAATTCTTAACTATGTTCGCGCAACCTCCCTTTGGAATGGGCACGACAATGGGTTTCTTCCAGTCATCTGGTAGGATGCCTTTGCAGAACGATTCGTTATATAACTCACATAGAGGCCCTGCTAGTACCGTAGATATTTCCTTTACAATGTTAGGATGCACATCGTCAGGTCCGGCGGATTTATTTCCGTCTAGATTCTTTAGGACACGTGCGACATCATCCGTGCAAAAACTACTTCGCTTAGTGAGGCACCCATTTCCGTATTAAGAGTTGGGACTGAGTGAATCGCATCCCCGCCATCCATTCTATGTACGCTTCGAAAATAATCCAGCAAAGCTGCTGCCTTTTCTGGGTCAGAATTGGCTTTCTGGTCATTGTCTAATATTAGGGTACCTATGTGCTCCCTTGTCTTATCCTTAGACTGAACATAACTATAATACTTCTTAGGGTACTTTTTAGCAGACTTCGCATGGTAAGTTTCGTAGCATCGCGTAAGCTCTCGTTGTAGATTTACTGTGTTGTTCCTCGAAGCCTTATAGCACGACCAATTTCTATAGGTTGGCAAGGCTGTGTATCTCCGCCAGTGTCTGTCGCGCCTTATAATGTTGCGTCGCACCGCAGGAGTCCACCAAGGAGGCTTGTTCTTTAGCCGTATAGGTCGAAAAGGACAGTAAAGGTATTGAAGACTTAAAATATGGAAACAGAGAATTGCCTGGAATATTATGGTGACATGGTCACTTTTCCCTAAAGGTGAGTCGTGAGAGAGGTTTTGGACATCTTCAGGACCTTTAGACAAAAGTAGGTCCAGTGTAGATGGTGAATGTCCATCTCTGTACCTAGTTTTCTCACTTACGTGCTGATGAAGCGCACTGGGTTGCATCCAAACGAGATATACCTGGGAAATTCTATCAGAGGTTGTCTGAGTGTCCCAGTCAATACCCGGTAAGTTGAAGTCACACATTAAATAGACTCGTGGGGCAGTTTTGAGCAACCTGATGAGAAGTTCCCTAAGTTCCTGATCTTCCTCCTCCCCCTGTATAAGCAGACTAACGCGAAAGAAAGCTTACCGTCTGTGACGATTGTCGAGACCAGCTGGATGCCGAAGGTGGCCATTTTGATGCCAGAGTCTTGGTATTTAATACCATGTTGTAGTAGTATTATAGCTCCTCCTCCGCGTCTACCATCTGGTCTATCCGTTCTGATGGCTGTATATGTCGAAAGAAGATCAACTGGAATAATGTCTGCATCTTGAAGCCAGGTCTCTGATATACCTAGGATCCTAGATTTACTATTGGAGGCTTTCTGCATTAATTCCAGCCATTTACTACGCACGCTGCAAGCATTTGTGTATAGTATGCTCACAGCATTTCGATGTACCTCGCCTAATTTCGGACAACCCTCGGGCGCAAAACCCGAGGTATTACCAAGTTTTTTGGTATGTCCAAATTAGTGCTGTGTGGAGAATCTACGTCGCTGGAAGGTTGTGGCGTAGAGGTTCTTAATGCAGAAGCGTTGAGCGCATACGAAGCGAGGCTTTCGTTTGGTGCATCACAACTTAGCCAAGATTCCTCCCTTATATTTTCTACCAGCACTTGAGCGTTCTTGATTGAAATATCCGCTGTTGCGGAGTTATTCAATCGGCGCTTATCAGGCTTGCTCTTCGGTTTTTCTACTTCGCTACGCGAACGCTGGAACGCAAAATAATTTGCTGGAACTGGGCGGCTATCTGGCACCAATCTATACAAACAATTTGTATTGGTATGTATTTGGTCGCCTTTAGAGAGAAACAGGTCTCTGTCTCTCTGGTTTCTGAATTCCACCAAGATTAGCCTTGCTTGGTTTCCTTTCTTATACAGACCGATTCTGTGTACCTGAACTATCTGTAGATTGGGCTTAAGGTCTGCCAGACGCAGTAAATTTTGTACGCATTAGCGATCTAAACGGCGTCGTGCTTTAGCCTCCTGTATAAAAGGCTCTTGCTCGTTATGGATCAGAATGTTTCTGTCCTGGTTTTCAAACTTTTCTCGGGAAAAGTGCCTTTTTCTGCAACGCTCGCAATTCGCTACGAATTAGAGCCAATTGCGAGTTATTCGTAGCTAAATTACCGAGACGTGGCTCGGTTTTCTTACTTGTTGGGAAGCGCGGTAACTTTCGAGCTGGCTGGCTCTTTTTCTTACGCTGACTAACAACATTGTTGTTAGTTTTACCCTGACTTCTTTCCGCAGATTTTCGTACATCCGCCGGCGTATGCAAGATTGGTTTGTGCGATGCTGCAACTTGCGCGTAAGATCTTTGTGTTGGTTCCTGCAATGATGCGAGTAATTGGGAAACATTCTTACGATAAGCCTCCCGTGCAACTTCTTTGCATTTCATGCAGACAAATTCGAACCATGTATGGGCTGCATATATGGTGTAATGGTCTTTTGGTATACTAGAGCACCTTTGGTGCGCCAAGCGTCTGCATTTACAACACTTAATACCTTTGGCTACTTGCTTACCACAGCCAGCCTTTAAGCACGGAAAAGTAATGTGAGCCATAGTGAAGATATATGAAATAGACAATTATATCTTATTAGTGCAGGTAATATAGATTGCAATTTCACAGAATCGGCAAAATTTCGTAATATTTAATCAGAGTTTGAGAAATACAACCAAGTTGAACGTACCGCGCAATCACAGGGCGATAGTCGACCAAGTCGAAACAAGTGGCCAGATTCTTTCGAAGGTGTGCTTGAATAAACCCGCCACTACCATGATTGATTCGTAAGTAACACAGGCGTGTGTAATTGTGAATGGAAGCTGGGAGATGTCTCATCACCGAAAGGTGATGAAAAAGACGATGGAAAGCAGTTTATTTCAACAATTACGAAAAAAGAAAAAGAAATAGTTTTGTGTTTCAAAATGATTTTTTTGTGGTTTTTAATCATAAATATGGAGTGATTTAGTCTTAAGGGTAATGCTCCCGAAAGAGCATCTGACACTGTTCGTCCAACCCATGTTAGAACGCAATTACTGAACTTGTCGTGATTAGTTTTGCGAGAAGTGAGTTCCAAGCGTTCACTATACGGATGCTAGAAATTGCGTTCTGGATTAGAGCCTGATGTGCTGTTTACTTAACTTAAGACTGTACCCTCGTGTACCAACCAAAGGAGAGAACCGAAAGAAGTCATCGAATTCGAGCCAACTTAATCCTTTGACAACCTCAAAGATCTCTATAAGTTCCCGCTTAAGTTGCCTTCTCCTAATCGAGAAAATTCCTAGTGCTAATAGACGAATTTCATAATTTGTGTATGCTAACCCCAAAGGAAGGGTACCCTGACTAAGGGATGATGTGAAATGTTCTGTGATCAGCACATCTAATATAGGAGCTAACAGTTTGATCATTCGTGGATGGATGCTATCGGTCCCTGCAGACTTGTAATAAGATAGGCTGACCAATATAATCTCGGCATTGTGTACCTCGAATGTAAGTTCAGTTCAGAGGGGGCGATCAGCAAGTACACTTTAAAGTGATGGCGCTGAGGCGTTCGAGTGATAATCTCGGCGTTTTTCGTCTTGGAAATGCAAGGAAAACAACTAAGCATTTTCAGTGCTTGCAATGACGGCTGAGCCATCGTCTCTTCTCAAGGTACCTACACCTTTTCGTGATGACCCTTCATATTGAAAGTAGCTATAGTAACGTTTCGGATGAGTATGGGCCTCTTGAGCGAGTGTCTTTTCGAAAGATTTCTTTGCTGCATGTATCTTGGAAACAGCTGTATTGCGCGCTTCTTTTTAACTGACCCAAGTCCCACCTGAGGGAGTAAGCTTATAACGCCTCCATTTTGCGTCGCAATGACGTACGCTACGGGAAGCTGAGGCTGACCAGTATTGAAGTTCACCATTTTTGCGGGTAAGAGAGGAGCGAATCGATCCTGGAGTTAAAGGATGTTTTTCTTGATCTGCCGCCACATCCCATCTACATGGTAAATGTTTTGCCATGGGAGTAGCCCTGCTGCCTGTAATAGGGCAGCAGGGTCGATTCTATGGAAGATTCGATACACTCAAAGTAGGGGTTTACCGAATGACAGAAGTAATTCGCAGGCTAACACTACATGGTCGCTCTTTCCTAGTGGTGGCATTAAGACCAAATGTCGTATACCACTTTCAGAAGTTGAAATAACTGGGTCAAGAGTAGACGGAGACTGACCCTCTCGGAATCTAATTGGTTCGTTTACGTGTTGGTAAAGTGAATAGAATGTGTAGCCAGTCCAGAAAATCGTTCGCGTTTCCTGAAGCTTGCGATGTTTGTTACTCACAGTTTATTTCGGGTAGATTAAAATCGCCGAAGATTACAACACGTGGTGCTAAGGCTAAAAGAGACGAAAGGCTAATTTGCAAAAAAGAGCATCTTCTTCCAGACTAGTGCTCGGACTACGGTAGACGCAGATTACAACTACACGCGTGCATCCATGCATGAGCAAGGCGGATATTATCTTCACGTTCGTTGTAGAAAGATAAATAATTTTCTCGAAGGGAATAGCGTTAACAATAAGCTGCAACGCACCTCGTGCTAGCTTACCCAGAGGTCGATCGCTTCTCACGGCGCTAAACCTATCCGCGATTAAAGCTGTTAGGTGGTCATCATGAGACAGCCATGATTTCGTGACACCCACAATTTGGTAGTTGGTGTCGTCAACTCTACAAATAAGTTCGGCCCATTTATTTCTAATGCTACAAGCGTTTGTGTAGAACAGACGAGCACTATCATATGGGGCCAGACTCCCGGTGCTAGGGCTACCTAAGTGTTCTTTTTCCTCGGGCGTAATACCCGAGGCTGCTTCGCGTTTTTTGAAGGCTGAATTTCATCAAGAGATATAGCATTCGTTTTTGAAACAGACGACAACTCATCTTCGTGGTGTGTCACTACAACTCAACCACGATTCATCCTCCAATGGGCGTAGTACGACAGTGGCACGCTTTAATGTTGGAGTATAATTCTCCTGTGTTAATGTCATCGCTACACTGTTTTTATTTTCTAAGTTTCGCCTCGGGAGCGAATATGGTTAGCTACGATTGACAGCTAACTTCGAATTTCTAGCTCTAATTGGTTTAGCAGTGTTCATGTGTGACGAGGTGCCAGTTTGCACGATGCATTTGCCCTCAACGTGGTTAAGTTTCTCAGCTTTCGGAAGGAAGTAGTCACAATCGCACTGCTTTGTGAATTCGACTACAATTGGCCTCGGCGATTTGGTAGATGCATTATTTGGGCCACCCCTCCATTTCCCGACCCTGTGAACTCGCTTCAGCGGATTAGCCTGTCTCCTGTCTGAAGCACGGAGTAGGTCCATAACCTTACTCCGATCACTTTCTTTACCAGCCTTTGATTCTTGGATGAAAGGCTCAACCTGCGTTAATATTAGGACATTTTGGCCCGTTATGATCTACCTTGGTTTCTGGCTTGCAGCTCAGCAACTACTTTTCCTAAATTGTGGACTTCCCAGGCAAGAGCGCAAACATCCTTAAGCGTGCTAGTGTGAACAACTCGAATACCTTCAACTTGCTTCCAGGGAGCCTTTGGAGGACAAGAGGATGGCGATGATTTCGCCTACTGTGGTATGTAAGCTGGAGGTAGATGGGACCACGGACCTAGCTACTTCGGCAATGGTTTTGGGTTTCGGAGATGGATGTGGAGGAGAACGCTTACGTTCCTCAATACGCTTACGCTCCTCAACCAAAGTTTCCATGGACTTCATGCAGTCAGCGCAATGCCATGTGAGCCATCGATGGGCCGCATAAACCTCAAATTGTGCTGACGACAGTCCAGAGCATTTGGGATGAGCCCAACGCAGGCACACGTCGCACTCTATACCTTTGGAAACCTTCTTGTTGCAGCTAGAGTAAAGGCAAAGACAAGAATTTTTGATCATTTTGCAAATGTAATTGATAAATCAAAAATTCGATGATTTTCGAAAAATTTAGCAGCGTGGAAATAAAATTCAAACCGGGCGCGTAGGTCAAACAAATACTGATGGTAGAGACAGGAGCCTTTTCGGTGGAGAGCTCCAAGTGTTTACCACCCGCGTGGATAGCGTGCTCGCATTACACTGCTTTAGACTTCTAGGCTTCTTCAACTTGAGGTCATGTCCACGAGTCCTCGACTCATCTACTATTCGGAAATACCGGAGGAACTCGCATCCATATTTACCGAGAATGCAGTGTGTCAGGAGCAGGTCAAACCATTCCCTTCAAACTTGTGAGAGTTAAAGATTCAGTAAGCTCCTTCTATCCTCGTACGCTAGGTGGCGCATTTCATGAACCATTTTATTCCCCCTCCTTTGTACTCTCTCCAAGGTGTCGCATTAGCCTTTAGACTGAGCAAATGCAACTCACTCACTCACTCAGCTTATCCGTGCCGGGTGGCACATGACGCGAAGACAACTTCACGCCAGTGGTTCCGGTCTGCCATTGCTTGATTGATTATAGTACCCGAAATTCAGGCGTCCGGTATCTGCTCAGTATCGCATATGTTCTGGAATAGATCTCGCAAAACCTTCGGCGTCTCTTCGGTCACCGCCTCAAGCGTTTCGGCATACACTCCATCGTCACCTGCTGACTTCCCATTTTTCAAACTCTGGAAAGCAAATTGCACCTCTTGGAGGCTGATCGGGTCTGTGTTGACGTCGTGGTCTGTAGCTGCCTCAGGTATATCGATGTTGGTTTGAGGCGGTGGGCAGTTTAGAATGAGCTCAAAATGTTCTCGTTATCTGGCTAACTCTTCTTTCGCATCAATTATTACATCTCCACCCTGGGTCCTCAAATGTTGATTGCTTGCCTGACTACGATTGCAGAACTTTCGATTATTCTGATATAACTTCATCAAAACATTTATTCGGCACGCCTCTTCTGCTTGTTGTATCAGGTTTTCCACATACCGTCTTTTGTCCTTCCTCGCTGATTTTTTAACCTCTTTATCTTCTATGCTCTTCAGTGATGGCATTCCTTTCATTAGACAGTTTCCTGCTCAGCATACGTTTGTTTACATCATTTCTCTCTTCTATGAGTTGACAGGTTTTTTTGACAAGATCCACGAGGCTTTGTCCCTCTGTCTGTACCCGAGGACTTTTTTCCGACGGCCTTTAGTGTGCGGGTGAAAACATCAATCGTCATTGAATCCTTGGGCCGGGCGCTGATTTCCTTTCTCAAGATGTTGCCAAAAGCTTTCCTCGTGACGTCATCGCTCAGCTTATTCACATTCAACCGTGGGCTGCGCTGAATTCCGATATTTGCCTTTCTCAGTTTCAAACAAATCTTTCGTACATCCAGGAAATGGTCGCTACCAATATCAGCACCACGTATGACCCTCACATCTTGTAACGAGGGCCTCCATTCACCATTTATCATCATGTGATCAATTTGACTCTCTGTTCTGCAGTCCGGAGATGCCCAGGATGTTTTATGGATGTTTTGTGGGGGATTAGGTTGCTCCCAATGACAAGATCGTTCTCTTCGCAGAAGTCGTGTAGCCTCTCCCCATTCTCATTCTGTTGGCCAACACCATGCACTCCCATGGTACGCTTTCTGCCCGTATTTACAGTTCCGGTTCTAGAGTTGAAATCTCCCATTACCATCAGTAGCTCGTGCTTTGGGATGACCCTCAAGACTGATTGTATGGGTTCGTAAAACCTGTCTTTCTCATCTTGGGCTGCATCTTCTGTTGGAGCGTATGCTACCAAAATCGAGAGTTCGCAAAAGCTCGAGTTTAGTCTGGCATATTGGAGTCGCTTGTTTACACACTTCCATTGCATGATCGTACTGTTGGTCTTTCTGATTTAAGCAGAGCGACTCCACCACGATGGAGGTTATCTTGCCTTCCTGACCAAATAATAGTCTCAGTGCTATCTAGCTTTCGCTGTCCAGAGCCGGTCCATCTCCCCTCGGACATTCCAAGTATACTCAGATCATACCTGTTGAGCTCACGTATGGTTTGAGCCAGATTTCCAGCATGATACAGTGTTCGAACGTTCCAGCTACCAAGTATTATCGTTCTTTTCGGCGTAAGGAAATCGGCCATCGGGCTGGGAACTTCCTTCCGGCTTTCATCTCCATCCGTCATGGGATCTTTTGTAAGGTTTGCGTCATTGTAGCCATTAATAAGTAGAATTTTTGGATCTGATGTCATCGTTTCCGTAGCAACAGGTGGTCTATATTCCAACAGAGGACGAACATACGCAGAGAAAAGTGTATGGAACATTTGCGGGGCAATGGTCGCAAATGAACGCCGAATCGCCCAGAGCATCCTGGTAGCGCTGCCTATTCTCCGACAAGTATCGGTCTTCGACTTCAAGGAATCAAAAACCAGAATCACTAAGTCTATTTAGACCGTCAATCGCTGCTCGTAAAACATACGTTTTTTGCGTTTCAATGCCGTGCAGAGGTTTCTAGTTTGCAGATAATTATCGTAGTCAGTGGTGTTTTTCCGTCTTACGAATATAGACCAGAGCTTTTGACGTTGCCGCCAAGGTTTCCTAAGCTCCTTGTCAAACCAAATGGGAACTTTCGCCTTACGACGTATGTACAACGGAACAACCACCTTAATATCTGTCCAGATATTATTCTGGATAACCAGCCAACAATCTTCAACATCAGCTGATTGATCGAAAGACAAATCGAGAAATGAAGCAACATAATGTAACCTATCCGCGTCTGCCTTCCAAAAATTCCTTCTGCGAAAACGATCTGGTACTTAGCCATTGTGGTGTTTCCAAATAAAACTTAAGGTAACAAGATCAATACAGCCTGATTAAGCTTCAGTCTGAAGCTGAGTAATATCGGACTACGTTAGCGTTAATACCAAGTCAAAAATGGACTCGCACCTACTTTGTTGGATAGGAAACATGCTGCACAAGGCCCACATCAATCACAGCGTCCAATAAGTCCTGCTCGAATGACCCACAACCTTCCTCTAGCGAAATTTAATCAATAATAGGAACATTGAAATCCCTCATAATCAAGCAGTTTGAGGATCTACCATACTACCAGATCTGTGATATCAGTCTATCTGCCTGAGTATTAGGAAAACGATAAACGACACCTATAGTGGCAAATGAAGCTGCAGTCCTTATACGGCACCATAGGCTCTGACCACGAACCGGTAGTCTGCTGGAAACTAGCTAACACTGCGACGGAAAAATGTTGTTAAAAGAATAAAGCAAGCCCACCACCGATTCTAGCATCTGTTTGATTTGAGCGAAAGAGTCTATATCCAGGTAGGGCCTGCTCGGGATCATCCTGCTCAGGTGAGAGTCAGGTTTTCGTCACCAAAATGATCGATGGAGGGCCCTGACTAATCCGCTCAAAGAGTTCATCCAGTATGTTTCTCAAGCTCCTTGCAATAAAATATATCACATTTAAAGATCCAGATTCCTCTGAATGCCTATCGTCGTCGTGATACCACGAGCAAATCATTTCATCCTCGTTTTCATGGTTTTCATCAAGTCATCTCACACCAAAACAAACACTTCGTATTAGACATCGATAGTCGGAGTGATACATTATCGATTGAGAGATTGGAGCCTGCATTTCTTGAACTATCTTCCCATGTTTCATCCCAGCCATCGTCGGTCATATCACACCGCACATGTTTGAAACTCGATACAAATCCCGTTCCCACATCGTTCTCTCGCTGTGACTGAACTGATTGCGTGAGAACTTGTTCGTAACTGTTTGAACTGACTGCGTTGAATATAAGAACTGTGAGAATAATTAACGCTCACGGAAACAAATTCATTTTAGGGAGCCAAAAACTTTAATTGGTAACCGACATTCTATTCGTTCTGAACTGTATCTCGACGGATTCAATCAATCCAATTTGTGGATTATAATTGGCCTTGGATTATCCAACGTCGTGGAGTTCCAGAAACTGACCTCTCTATCACAACCTTTTACTCATCTCACATTGGCTTCGGTGAGTTAATGTGAACATTCTATTTTATCAAAATATTCATTTGCATGCCTTCCCATCACACACCCCACGACCGGTTTCGTGCTGTTTCCACTCATCATGTAAATGGACATTCGAATCAGGATCGCATGCGCTTATATAATATTGCAGCTATCCTTTTTATTATTCTTTCCGACACATTTTGATAAGCCCGATTCCGTTGAAGACAACACTTTTAAAGATATATGCTATTGAGGATGGTGTGGTAACGTGAGAAGAATTTTAGGTATATAATTAGAAAAAACCACTTTTTTGCCGCAAAGAGCAACCGAGTTCCACCTTCATTTCACGAACAGCGTTTACTTTAATAATTGTGGTTTGCTGATGACCTAATTTTGGATAGAAATCTAAATGTTTCATTGTTTTGCAAAATATGGAAATTCTAAAATCGTGAAATTTCTGTAATTACATCTAATCGTGCTAAGAGTACGCAACTCCGTATCACTTGTACATACCATTGTTTCCAGCTGAGAGAATTTGAAGGCTTTATGCTGGGCAAACGAGAGACAAGCACGTTATGCGAACTGTGCTTAACAGTAAGATACTTGAAATGAAAATTCCATCGAATTGGATAGAGCAGTTTTTCGTAACTCTTTGCTTGACACAGAAGCGTCATCAGACCCCGGGTGTTAGTACGACCACCTGTCCAATCCTAAGCTGGATTATTATTATTATTGCTTTTTGTCCATTTACACGTTTTTTATTAATTTTTTTCAAATTTGTTTATGACCGATAGAAAGAATGTCAGGAAAAATAGAGTTGATGCACTCTTTCCACTGATGTCGGTTCATTGCCATCGTTGCCAAAGTGTCGAGCCAAACACTATCACTTTCTCTTGCACCCCATCCCGGCAAACGCGCTCGTCCAACCCTGGCTAAACCAGAAGTGAGTCTTTTCAAGCCACTCTTCCAGGTTAGTGGCTTTTTTCCAGTCTGTACCAGCTGACGCATAAAGCGCTCGGCGTGTTGACCGTTCGGGTTCCATGTTCAGGACGTGCCCCAACCAGCGGAGACGACCTCCGTTAATGGCTATCTGAAGGCTAGTGCTGTTGCTTCCTAAGACGCGGCGCCTGACCTCAGAGTTGCAAATGTGGTGTTGCCACCGTACGTGAGCAATTCTTCAGACAATGTTGGTCGAAGACCTCAAACATCCTAACAACTTCTGAGCGAACTGTCAAACATTCACTTCCGTATAGCAATACTGTCTTTACTGAGGTGGAGTATATCCTTCCTTAAAAACCCAAGCTCCAATCACGTCTCTTCCAGAAGCACCTGAGTTTAATGAATGCCAGTCTGGCCTTAGCAATTCTGGACGTGATTTCCTTCTCTATCCGACCCCCAGCAGCCACCAGACTTCCTAGGTATTTGAACTGCTCAACATGATCGAGAATCACATCATTTATAGTGAAATTTGGCAGTTCACCTGACCAGTCGAGAAGGAGCAATTTACTCTTGCTTTGCGAGAATAGCCCATACTTAGATGCCCCCATTGCCATCATATCCAAGGCTTGATGGATAAATGTTGGGTCTTCGCCAGTATCACCAGTATAATCCAGGTCCACAACACGCACAGCTGCAAGGAGCTCAATGCCACCCGTGGGTATGTGAGCAACAATACACATTGCTCGTCTATTAACGTCTTGCGCGCTTGAACTTAGTGACCCTTTACAAACCTTACTGAACAGTGGCTTAAAAGTGCATACGTATGTTAATCGCTTCAAGGCGTAGTGAACATGATGTGGCGGTAAAAGGTTCAAAAACAACCTTTCAACGAAGAGGCACACTCCAGCAAAAATTCGGCTATGCTACATCGTTCGGGCAGCACCATCAAGCCAACACTAGCTGAGTTTACTGCGTCAAAAGACGAAGATGAATTAGAAGCACCCAACGACCCCACAAATCATGAAAGCAGAACAACGCAAGGAGCAATCTCAATAGATAGTAATGCATATACTATACAAAAGGAGATAAATCGAAAACACGAATGTTGCTGGGTAAGGGACTGCAAGAGGAACACATACACACACGGGGGACACGTTTGCGCCATCTGTAATCTGAAAACAAAATCGTTAAAACACCGAGACACGGAGAGAGTGAGGGAGAGAGAGCAAGAAAGTGCGTGGGCATGGCAGGTGGGTGGCGTGCATGCGCTACGGGTGGGTGGATGCATTCAAGGGGGTTGGCCACTTTTGATACGCTCCAAACGACGTTTGATATCGAACAATTCCTGAGCTGAAAGGGTTGGTCGAGGTTGGTGTGAAGGTTGTTGTTCACTGGAAGGCTGTGAATCGGAGTCGTTGTCTTGTGAAGGACTTATCATGTTCTGCGAAGGAACAAATTGTGAGCAAGGTTAAACAGACTAGCCTTAAAATTTTCGAATGCAAAAAGCAAATTTGGAAATAATACACACATACTAAATAAAATTTCATTTGAAAGAATAGATAAATGGAAAGTTTATGCAGCAAATAGAAAAAGGGTGCTAGTGAAATTTCCTGACGAAAAATCTATAAAAGGCTAGGTCAGGGTCAACGACGGAAATATTTCGAAGAACCTGTTACTCATGAGTAGTTTCAACAAAATTAATTTATACCGCGAGATGTAGAAGCCGGTATGTGGTCGAAATGAAGATAGAGATAAACTGAGCGATGATTTTCAACTGTAGAATGATGAGACGTAAACTTTAATTACCGTTCGGACTTCTCGTGACATATACGTGAGGAGAGCAGGTGCTAAAAGCACGAAGTTCGTACAAGTTTTGAAAACGCACGAGATCCACACGAAGAAGTTTTTATACTTCAAAATTTGGACGTCATTTAAATTTTTTAAACTATAGGAGCGTTTTCTGGAGGTCAGAAACGGGAATTTCGAAAACAACATGTAATGTCGGTAAGACTTTATAAATTTCGATTCCGCTTTAAGGGAAACCTGGAGCTGTTCTGGATTTAAATATCAGACTGACTACTCAAATCTTACAGCGTTCGCTAAAAATTCGTGTAAACGATTAAACTCGTTTACTTCTTCTGAATCAAAAACGAAACCGTGGGTGTGAAATGAGAAGTGTATGCTTTTTTGAAAAACAATTAACCCGGGAAAATAAAAGCCACATTAGTACTCAGATGTAGTTAGGTGGATTTCAACGAATATGTTACTAACGAGTAGTGTAGAGCATTTAAAATTCTTCGGAAATGAATTTTGCTTTCTTGCTAGACATCGCTGCCAATCTATCGGTTTATAAATAATTAATTGAAAAACTTCACACAGCTCTGCAGACCAAGTTTTACGCAAAAGTGAACATTGTGTATGCGCACATTTTTTCTTGTTCATATTACAAAAAAAACAAATTAATCAGCCAGGGATAAAATTGTTACGATTTTTCAAATTATGTCGACTATGTAAACTCAAAACAGACGCATCCAGTTTTGACTTCGCAACTATCGTTGATTTTTTATCGTAGGCATTTTCAATCGAGTCAAAGTCTTCCCTATCGAGCAAAACTGTCAGAAACTGATGTTGTTCTGTGTTGTGTGTTGGCTGAGCTGGCATTGTAACAGTAGGACGTTTCGTCATCAAGCTAGATGACATCATCAGCTGTGGAGTGCCACGCCTCGAGGAATTCCAGTATGTGGTGCGCGCGTGCCCTTGCAATGACTCTGGTTCCATTCCAGTTGACTTGGTGTCCCTCTGGAATGGAACCAGAGTCATTGCAAGGGGACGCACGCACCACATACGGGAATTCCTCGAGGCGTGGTACTCCACAACGCGGTCATTGAATCAACACGTTCAATTGGACGACATGTATGTGCCAATGAGGAACCGAACATTAAGCCGCGTGACCTTGAGAACAACGAATGACGAGGAAATAAACAGAACGGTCAGCGTATAAAATCAGAAAACACGACGGTTACGAACACTTAGCAAGAAGTTCAGCTGATGATGTCATCTAGCTTGATGACGAAACGTCCTACTGTTACAATGCCAGCTCAGCGAACACACAACACAGAACATCCAATCCCTGAGCTACAAGTATTCGCTTCAATATCAAAGAAACTGATGTTGTTCACTTCAGGGAGGCAAGCAACAGACGACACCAGATTTAGTCAATGACAGTTCCAACCATGGTAATGCAGGCAAAGTTTAACGCGTTTTACCCGTCCAGCTGCGAGCAAGGATTCGTAAAACTGCACACCCACCATAGCCAATGATTAGAACGCCGCATAGAGAAAGAAACCGCGAGGAAAATATGCTTCCAACGTGCTTCCGTTCACTGGGAACGAACTTGTCATGTGGGGAGAAACACCCAGTTTCCCGATCATGGGGATATGATAGATGACCGAACTGTATCACGTGATGTGATCATTTTGTCTGATCTAGCATTGAAAATGTCAGAGTCAAGATTAACGCATCCAGCAATTGAGAGGTAAGGCGCTAAATACCGATATTGATTACATCAAATTTAGCAGCATAGTGAGCGGATCCAGAACTTAAAAGAGTGTGCATCTGTAAGAATTCAATACAAAATACGACACATCATACACCGAAGCGTGTAGTTCGTGGACGGAAAGTGTTCTTGAAGTAGAGTCACGGTAGAAATCTATGTTCTATGGCAACCTCCGAGAAATACGGCGACGACGCGATATTTCGCTCCATTATAAAGGTCCCGTGGTGTGAGCTACGCTTCTCTTTGGATGAAAAAGCTGATCAATCCAAGAGAAAGATTTATGTCGGCCTTCTGATTCGAAACCACAGATTGCATGTGGGCTAAGTCTACTGTCAGCTAGCCCAGGCTTAGACAGATATGGGAAAGTAGGATAGCGATGGCACTGAGACTCCAGCGTGTTCTCGCTTTCAACTAATTACCGTTGGTGAATCGAGATAGCCTGGTGTTGGGTGCACAGCACTGCATGATTTTACATAAGTGCAGGGTGCGAGGGAAGAATTGCGCACATTTTGTGAGATCGTCGTCGTACGAAGATGATTGTATGTCGCGGGTGATGATGGAAACCGAGAACCGTGAAATACAGTTGTGCGCTGGTTTAATGGCCGGAGAACACGTGTGATGAATGCCATATCATCACGAATCATACTACAGCCTTCCGAAACGGATTCTTTTGCGACGCCACATCCTGATTGAAGTAAATCTCGGGGTGGCCAAACCGTTACAAGGCATAGGCAGTTAAAAATCCTAACTAGTAACCTTTCCAAAGTAGGCGTAGCGCGTTTTCCAGATATCGCAATGGCTAGTTACGCTTCAGGATATGTCCAGAAACCGTGTTTAATGGCGGTCTTGCACTAAGCATCGTTTTGGAGTGTTTGCTTAACCTTGCTATGATGCATGACAGTGAAATCCGCAAAGAATCTGCAATGCTGATGTCGCTCTATTCGTTCACAAAACTTGTTTGAGTGCATGTTCCATTCGAGGTGTAGGCACCTCTTCTCAGTTTGTTTGTGCCTACTCTTTTATAGAACCCGTAGCTATTTAAGTCCCACCCTTTCCCATCTTTTAGGATTTTACTTGTTCATGGTTGTGTGGCAGTTAAGCATTCAGTACGTGCTACCGGTGTAATTCCGTCTGTGATGATGATCATGCTGCGTCTTATTCGCAGACCTTGGAAGCAATGACCGAGTGGCCAGGCAATGACGTGTTGGGCAAACGGTTGAAAGAGTTCACAGCTGCGCTAGGCTGTTCGAATGACTGAGAGAGGTTCAAACGTTTCACCTAATAGCTATATCGATACCCAATGGTTTGCTTTCAAAACAGTGGCCAACAAGTCACTGGAATAAATAGTTTCAAGAATGAGAAGCTAGGGTAAGATACCAACGAGGATTTTAGTAGATCATGACAGTCGTTTAAAATAACCACGCATGGAAATGAAGGTGAATTTGTTACAAAGAAAGCATCCAGTCATTATTCTCAACACAGAGAGAGAGATGCAAGTCACTTGAAGTTCAATTCTATTCGAACGGTTGAAGAGCTCATCGAAAGTTATGTAACCCCAAGGAAAAACACGACTTGTGGTTTGCCTGTAACCGGCGAGTGAATGTTCATCGGAAATTTGTTTCCAGACTACGCGCTTAATGCAACGAGCCATGCAGACGTGAGGGAAGAAACAACTAGTGGTTTGGCAGTACCAGAAATCTGCTTCCAGGCTCCTAGCAAGCTGGTATGCTTAATGCAAAGAGCCACACAAATGTGAAGGCAATACTGGTTCTCTGACTGTGCGGCACTTTGCCTGGATCAGGCTTGTGCTTTAATACGATACCATACCAATACTGGTTCCAAAGGTTGTCATAGCCGGGGATGGCAGTGGGGATAAGCTGCCACTGTCTATAAAATGGCCCCATATGGCGCGCGTCTCAAATAGCCTCTGACAACCAAGTCAAGCTTCTGGCCTGCACGAGTGGCTCCCCGAGCCCGGCGGAACTGCTTCTACCAACAGGAGAAGAGGCGAGGGCGTGTGACTGAAAACCAGTTTGCTTCAGGCAGATGGAGTTTGTTAGCCCGGGAGGGCATTTTATCTAAGGGAAGAAAAACCCTGATTTTAAACATCCGAGGCCTTGCAGAAAATGTCTCGGGAGAAAACCATGAGGAAAAAGCTGGAGCAGAGTCTCGTAGACGGTTACTTAGTGCACACCACCTCGTTCTGACAACTCCCTGCTGCCTTGCAGGTCGCACTTGGTTGTGCAAAGGCTAGAGAAGCTGACTCGAACAAACGCCGAGTGGTGCTGAGGACGCCGCTTGGTACCCAAATTCCCAAGACCCTTCGTTGAAGCCGACTCTTTCTCCAGGAGGAGATAGTCACACAAAATAAGAAAGAAGTAGAAGGCAATACTACAACCAAAACGCTGACACGAACACACACTTACAACGAGTAATCGGGGAGTGAACAAAACGAGGCCACCTACCCTCAGAGTGTTTTCCAGCGCAGCACTTCGGACATTCTCATCCCTCCCGTTCGGTGTGGTGGACCAATCGGGACCCTCGTCCACATTGGTGGTCGACACGCCGCCCAAGCCGAGTTCTCGACGAAGTTGCGCCAATCGATTCATAAACACCTTGGGGTCGGGAACGGATTCGGTGTCTGTCGGGAGAGGGTCGAGGCGGGTCGTGATAGGTTCGGTGTCATATTCTCCATTCAGCTGCAAAAAGAAGCGCGGAATGAATGAATGAAAGCACAAGCCTGATCCGCACAGACAGAGACCGTACGTGGGCTAAGATAATGTCAGGTTGCCCGTGAGGAAGAAAAAGCAACAGGAAATGGTAGTGAGACTCCAGTGTGTTTCAGCAGAAATGGGGACTTGGCCGAACGGTAATAAGAGTACAATAACCAGCATAATACACAGCATTTGAAATAACAAATGGCATATTAGTCAGAAGCGGAAAAGTTATATTATGGAACGTACGTGGATTAAGTTACCAGGTCATATAAACCTTGCAGAGGATGGATCCCTCGCACAGACAGAAAACTGCTTACAAAAGTAAGGATGTTCAACTTTGACGGAAAGTTGCTGAGCAATCTGATTACTGCGGGATTGATCGGTATATTATTATTTTATTTGCACAATCTGATACAGATATAGTGCCGTTCAACATAAACAATGAGATGTACAAAGGCGAGAAGGGGGTACAAAGCGTTGTCATCGGCATCGTTGAACGTAGGCATGATACTACCCGGTTGCCTACACCGAAGTAGGGGAGATTTCGTTTAGGGGGTCCCACCCCGAGCCTTTACCCACAAGGCAGTGGAGCGAGAGAGGTTCGCACCTATCGGTGGCCGGTGACCGACGAAGCGGTTCATACGCCCTTTTCTGGGAATTTCCAGTTCGGAGCCCGATAACCCCGTTGATAGGTTGGTGACTTCAGTTTTTGCTTGTGCACCATACAATGTCCTTGGATAGGACAAGGGTCAGTGACTTTTGGAGCGGCGATTCACATCCGCCGCGTCGTGATGTCATCATTGGATTTTTGTGGCTTTTTTATAGGGAGAACGCTTGCCAGGCGAAAACCCACCACACCCTCAGACACCACCGCCGAACCTTTCGCTGAGCTCGGAGAACCGAGCCCACCCAGCTGGCACCACGTGGAGGTATTTCGGCAAGCCGGTAAGTCGTAAGATGAATCACCTTCAGACTGGACATTAACTTGATGCGATGGTTTGTGCACCTCCGTAAGCTATACTGAAGGGCGCTCTGTATGCACCAACAGAGACACTCATATCAGACAGGTTGATGGATAAAGGTCATACGAACTCGGTCTCACCCCACTGCCTTAAGGGTTAGACTTTTTAGCCAAGGGTTTTGATCAAAAAGCCTAATCGTTCTCCTGTCTAAACATGGGTGACCTGGCAGTATCAGAGCTCGCATACAATCATGACTATAACGGTTAGAAGCGAGACACTGTCGTATCTTTGGAGCACCCGTAGTGATGCCGCAACGTCAACTAGTCTAACCAAAACAAGGTTTTTCAGTACACCATTCACAGTAAATGTGCTTTCTTTGTCCACAGACTATGCAGTTCAAAGAGCTCCGGCAAGGCATCAAGGTAGAGCCTATCGGGAATTTACTAGTTTGCCAATGCTGACCCATCGAAAGTGACGTTTGCAGGGATCATACTTGAGGTTCAATAAAGGTTATACGAAACAACGAACGCCTGAGAAACACGACAACGCGGTGTCTGAGAAGAATAAGGATATCGTGCGGCAAGGCAAGCCTAGCAAACTGAAACTGTTGACAGTTCATGTCCTACCGAGGGGTGAAGTTGGCATCCTTCGGTCGATGTAGAAAATGAATGTACAGCTTAATGCTCTATAGTGTTCCAAATAACTAGACATACCGATTCTGGAAGAACAATCTCTCCCTAGGTGCTAACAGCAATCGCCATTTGCATGCTGGCCACGTCGTCTACGTGCGGCAGGTGAAAACAGTATGTCCTTCTCCTCAGATAGGACTTGACGCTTTACACAGTCCTTCGGGCAGATGTAGCTCGTTAGCCTGGGAGGACATTTCATCTAGGGGAAGGAAAACCTTGATTTTAAACATCCGCTGCCTTGCGGGATACCCGATCGCGGGAAAGGCTTTGGGAGAAAACCCCGAGGAAAAATCTGGAGCATAGTCTCGTAGACGGTTGGTTGATACACACATCTTTCTGGCAACTGCCTACTGCTAGAGAAGCTGACTCGAACAAACGCCGAGCGGTGCTGGGGACGCCGCTTTGTACCCAAATTCCCAATACCCTTCATTGAAGCCGACTCATCCTCCAAAAGGAGATAGTCGCGCACAAGCATGTACAAGTACACAGTGCTTATACACCAGAAGCTAATGCACAGCTCGACAATTCTAGTTCGTAGAGTACACAAAGTTCAATCTACCAAGCGCCGCAGATTGCCCATAAATTTGCTGCCCACAGCCTCTTTCTCAAAGTTTCTTAAAATGCTTCCATAAACGCGTGGTACGGGCTCCAAAAGGACGCAAAAAAAACGATATGGCACAAATTAAAACCCAATGAAAACAAAATTTAGAAAAGAAAGTTTATCAAGGCAGATTAGCCGCGCAAAAGGGTTAGAACAAGCGCAATGAAATGGTGCACATTGGGTGAACACGCTTACGGGAGACCTGAGATGCAGACCGATTGAATCCCCGTCCGCAGCGGCGCGAGCGGATTTGGATTGTCGCGCACGTTCAACGGCAATATTGCGCAACGCTTGACGGATGTACGTCTGGAAGAACTCACTGGTCTTGGCCAAGAACACGGACAAATCCAGTTCCGGGTAGGTTTGCGTGAAGTCGTACAGTTCGTTCAAACCTTGTACTGCCTACCAGGGAGTGGGGGGGTGCAAGAGGTGCGTGGGTGAGAGAGGCGCGGTGAAAAAACGCGTTAAATAGAGTTACGGCATGTGAGATTTAAGGTGCTGAAACAACGCGGGCGAAGGGAAAACATTTTAATCAAGCACTAGAAGGTCCGTCTTTGGTACACACCCGTGATTACTACAGTAGTTCATGCATGGATGTGCAATTGCGCAGCATTTATGTGCTGTACGGCTAAGATCGTGCTAAATTGATTGGCCAACGGTAGTGAGCTGCATGCTGAAACATGCTGGGGTCTCACTACCATTTCTATTTCCCCTCATATCTGTCTAGGCCTGGGCAACCTGACAGTATCTTAAGCCACGTGCAGTCTCTGACTGTGCGGTACTTTGCCTGGATCAGGTTTGTGCTTTCATACCATACCATACCATACAGTAGTTCATCGCATCCTCCTTAGCATGGCGATGCTGTTGATTGAGTTTCGTGGGGTAATTCGAGTGTTAAGGGTTCAGGGGCATTACGTAACGATAACGAAACATTTAAAACGGAACAAACGTGAACTAAAGTAAATGCTGGACAGAGTTAATAGACAAAATCTTGTCCACTGGATATTTGCCAGACAGATCGGGAATAGCAATGCGGGTAACCACAAGAACGCAAGGCTATCTCGTTATAGTCCATTTTGGAAACATTATTGATTGTATTCATTTTCCCGGGCACAAGAAAGATACAGAAATAGTTGAAATGGCTTTGCTGACTGTATGTATGAAAGCATAAGCCTGATCCAAGCAAAGTGCCGCATAGTCAGAGACTGTACGTGGGCTAGGATACTGTTAGGTTGCCCGGGCCTAGACAGATATATGACTATTGGTTGGCAACGTTCGTACGACGATCATGCTTGTCGTGTAAATGACGCAATCGGTTCTGCGAGCGACAGAGAATTTGCTCTCTCTCTCAGTGACCTTGAACATTATAGCTTCAAAAGCTATCTTGGTTGCGACGGTGTTTCAGATGGAGAGGTAACAAACGTATATTTTCGGGAGCAGTAAGCACATCTATATGAAATCACAAGCATGATCCAGGCAAAGTGGCACAAAGGCTTAGACTACACGTGGGCTAAGATAATGCCAGGTGTTCCAGGCTTGGAGCGATAGAGAATGAAGTTCTCATCGTGTAAGACTGGAGGAAGGCGATCACGAGAAGGCCAACCCGTCTCGCACAGTATTCCGTTCAAATCAACAAAACAATTTATCTCGTATAAAACAACCCTCTATAGCCAAGTTGGACAACAAGTTACACTCTTTCATCAAATATAATTAAAAGGTTTACTGACACTTAATCGTCAGACACTTAATAGCCGACACTTAATCAAAAGACATTTAATCCCAGTTTGTTAACTTCTGAAGAATGCAGAATACATTCAAATGAATTTATTTAGCAGGACAGATAAGCCATTGATGTCCTGGCGCATATCTCAGCATACTTCTTCTACTGTTTGATATGAAACCCAGCACTTGCTTGAAGAACTGAGGCCGTATGTTGTCGGCAATCCTTTTGCAAACCGTTAACAAATGTCCACATGGTGGGATGTTGGAACATTAAACCTGGCGTCACTAGGGAGGGACCATTCGAATCCCACCCCCAAAGCGGAGGATATGCACTGCTGATGAGCTCAAATAAGAGCGAAAACCTCGAGTCCAGTGCTTCCATTACGGACCGTCGTGATCAACCTTGTGAATAGTTCGATGAGCTTGGCACGGATGAATCGTCACAAATATAAACCCTCTACCTTTGTTACTTGTACCATATTCAAGAGTCATTGCACAAATTTAAATATCTCCTTATCTTAAATACCTTCCCTGGAGATTAAGTGACTGGGTATGAAGTGACTTTGGGATTAAATGTCTCGGAATTAAGTGGCTGGACACCAATTAAAACCAATAAGAAGAAGAGTAATAGCCAACATCAATAATGACACATAACACAACACTGTCAGTAACAACGAGAGACTGCATATACTTTTTGAGAGGCAGCATCCCGATGGGCGTATATCTAGCGGTGGCCAAACGGTCAAATGGCTTAGGCAATGCGCACGGATGTGCAATCGTGTAGTACTTCTGTGCTGTACGGCTAACATTGTGCTAAATTAATTTGCCACCGATAGAGAGCTGTATGCGAATATACGCTGGAGTCTCACTGCCATTACTGTTTCCCATTTCCCACATCTGTCTAGGCCTGGGCAACCTGACAGTATCTTAGCCCACGTGCAGTCTATGACTGTGCGGCACTTTGCCTGGATCAGGCTTGTGCTTTCATACATACATACACACATGGCATAGTCAGCTGAAACCCCGAACGAGTAGTTTTTCTAAAGTCAGTGCTTCCTGGTTGAGGTTCCCAAGGTGACTAGTTACGCTTCAGGATGTGTCTTGAAACAGTGTTCACTGGTAGACTTATAGTAATTGTCTCCTTGCGGTGTTTGACTAATGATATATCTCGTCTGGTGTAGTGAAAAACAAAGCGTGTTATAATGCATGGCAGAGAGTCCTATTTTTAGGATGGCAATTAAGCAATCAATAAATGCACCCAATGTAATGCTGTCCCTAATCGTGGGAGTGAGTACCAACTGCCACATCATCAGCACAAAACAAAGACTCAAACCACTTGTGAAGAAAAACAATCAGAAACTGTGCACAAACGAAATAGACACTGGAAAACGAAAGTATGCACACACGCAGGAGCGAAAACGTGTTAGATTGCGTACGAAGAACCAAAACAGGGGGTGCGCGCAGCAGACGGAACAAGAACAATAAAAGCGGATCACATACCTCCTCGGTGGACTTGGAGCCGACTTTTTTGAATATCTCGGTCAATTTTTCACGCGTCGCTGCCGAGGGTATGACAGACTGTAATGGGGGGAATGTAAAATCCAAATAATTCAGGGTGAAAGGGGCATGGCGACTAGTAAAGCGACAACAAACCTTGGAGCGATTATCCATGCCGGAAGGACGACGTGGTTTGGCACTGGGGGCGGTGAATGTTCCGATGGTTTGCAAAGTACGCATCAAATATGATTCTAGTTCGGAATCCTCCTTCGAGGAACAAAAAGGAAGGGGGAGAATGAGCGTGCGGTGTGGAAAAAGGGCCAAGTAATTGTTAGTCACGAAATCGAAGATGGGGGGCAAGTAAACGAAAGTTGTTGTTTGCTGACACAACGGGTGCAAGGAAGATGTTGTGCTGACGTTGCTGTACCGGTTTAAAAGATGAGTTTTTGATTTGAGGTGTAGGTACCTCATCCCAGTGTTTCTGTATGGTATGAAAGCACAATCCTGATCCAGGCAAAGTGCCGCTCAGTCAGGGACTGCACGTGGGCTAAGATACGGTCAGGTTGCCCAGGCCTAGACAGATATGAGGAATAACATAGAACAGGAAATGGTAGTGAGACTCCAGCGTGTTTCAGCATGAAGCTCACTACCTCTGGCCAATCAATTTAGCACGGTGTTAGCCGCACAGCACAAAGTACTGCACGATTGCACATCCGTGCTGATTGCACATCGGGTTAAAAGGTAAGCACTCGGTAGTTGCAACCGATGTATTTGCTGTTCATGATGGATTATTTTCACGGTCTAAAACGGTGTTCCCATGTGAGAGGTATATCAAAAAACTTAAAACCATATCGTTCCTTTGGATAAACCCGAGCTAAACTGATCTGACACTGGCAGTGAGCCCGATGCAGAAACAAGCCGGACTCACTGTATATTCGCTTCTTTAAATCTGTCTGGGTTTGGACAAACTGACAGTATCTCAGATCGCGTGTAGCATAAGACTGAAAGACACATATCCTAAGAGTGCAGTCAAAAGAAGCGGTCGATGTTGATTTTTCGTTTGGGGGAAAAAGCATCTTTCAACCGATCACCTTGAACACACAGCGAAATGCGTCAGTTGGGAAAGAACTGATGATGCGTGCGGCTAACACCGTGCTAAATTGATTGGTCACCGGTAGTGAGCTGCATGCTGAAACACGCTGGAGTCTCACTACCATTTCTATTTCCCCCTCATATATGTCTAGGCTTGGGCAACTTGACAGTATATCAACCCACGTGCAGACTCTGACTATGCGGCACTTTGTCTGGATCAAGCTTGTGCTTTCATACCAGACAAACGGTACTAATCGAAGCGGGAATTTACTTTTACTTTTGTGCGACTATCTCCTCCAGGAGGATGAGTCGGCTTCACTGAAGAGTCTTGGGAATTTGGGCACAAAGCGGCGTCCCCAGCACCACTCGGAAATTTACGCTAGTGTCGATAGTTATGACAGAGATCTTAATCCCCTATCGAATGCTGTACATTAGCCGAAGGAGGTCGATAGCACATGCACGATTAAACGCTCTGTGAACATGCATTGATGTGGAATGGTCGTGATTAACGCGGGAAACGTCAATAAGATTGAATTGGGTTAACATGCCCAGTGTTTCCGGACCCCTCGACCGTACGACATTGACCACCAACGCTTCGAAGACTGAAGTCCTTTCTCGTCAAAGCATGAAGTCTTTAAATAAGCTTCTGGTCTGCAAACAGTATCTCGCTCTACACAGCAAATGACTATTCACCTTAATGGCGTCAGTTCAGTGAAGATGAGGGCTATTTCAAATTAATGAGTAAATCACAAAGATACTTTCACAGCATGCGTTCCTTTGAATTTGCTGTGTAAATAACGTCGATGTAGTCATACAATACTTAAAGCACGAATACTTGTGTCGGAATAAAGTGTGTTTTTAACAAAGGATGTTGTAAAACCAAGCGAAATCTTGCGATGAAATCAATGGAGAGAAACACACAAACGACGAAACACGTTTTTTAATTGTCACGTTGCCTGGTTGTAGGCCAAATGATGAATCGTGAAAAACGGTGCGATGACCTTGAGCGCATAGACGGAAAAAAAAGATCGATGAGGGTGGAATGTTTGACGTGAGCGCTTGTGAACAACACCACACACAATTTCAGGGAGGGGCAAGACAAATTTTTCAAATACCCAAAAATGAATTCGTTACATGGAGAAATAACAAAAAACTCCGAGATTGAGTCAGTGAGGCGGATTCGAATCAAATAGCTCTTATTAGCATCATCATCAACATTACTAACAGTACCACGCTGGTAGCAAGTAACGGAGGCTAAACTTTCATACAAACATGACAGAATGAAATTCTTTATAGATGGAGAAGAGTGGGACTTGAAAAGCTGTGGAAGAAAGAACATAGGGACCCGGGATGTAGTCTGTCGAAATGGATGTTCAATTGGACGAGACCTAAACGAGCTAGCATCAGTATGTATGAAAACACTAGCATGATCAAGGCAAAGTGCTGCACAGTCAGAGACTGCACGTGAGCTAAGCTACTGTTAAGTTGCTCTGGCCTGAACAGATATGAAAAGGGGAATAGAAATAGAAATGGCAGAGACTCCAGTGTGCTTCAGAATGAAGCGCACTACGGTGGCCAATCAATTTAGCACGGTAAAGCCGCACAACACAGAAGTACTGTACGATTGCACATCCATGCTGCTAGCACCCATTGCAGACATCTGTATTAGCAAACCGATGCTGCCATCAAAAGAGAGTAATGTTACGCAGGCAATGGCTGTCCAAAACAGGAAGCAGGTGGACATCTGCTGGGACAGACCACGTTTCGTAACCACGGAAAAGCGTGGCCTCGTATCCGAAAAAAGTAAACAGAAACGCTATACCGGCTTTACGAACATAACTTTGGACTTAATCACAACCAGCATAAAGTCTATGGCAATATCAATAACCGAAGCACGATCGATCATAATAACGGATCACAGCGTACCCGGTTAGGAATGCTCTCCAAGTAATCGAGGATTGACGGGCCTTGAAGCTTGCACATCACATGCAGCAGTGTCTTGATCGTCCGGATGGGGACATCAGATGGACGAGACTTCCAACTGGAGGTGGGGAACGCTTTGAGGAAGTGATGACAATCCAACAAGATGATATCCGACGAGTAGGCATTCGCTGTGGACAGGAAACGGATTCAAATTCAAAGTAATTCAAAGTTTTAATGGTCCAAAAAGCAAATACTTTACAGTAACCACAGATTAAAAATATAGGGAATTCATAAAAAAACAACACAAATGTTTTATACACATGGGAAGTCAGCGCGTGTATTCAGGTGCAAGGTTGGATTTGGTCAACATATACTTGTCAAGTTCAGCCTTGAACATGTTCAGGCTTGTTGCGCAAATGATATGTGGGGGCAGGGAGTTCCATAGAAAACAGTCTCTGACAGCAAAGAAAAACCTTCGACAATTTGATCTGGAGTGGGGAATAATTAACTTGTAGCCCTGCGATCTGATACCACGTGCTTCTTGCAGATGAAACAGGTGTTCAAGTGAGTGATTCAATGTATGCAGAGTGTTGAAAAGCAGGATCAAGTCACCCCGGAGACAACGGTACGATGATGAATGATGGGCAGTCTAAGAATTTGGTGTGTTTCCAAACTCTGATACTTTAAAATCGAGAAAAATGTGAAATTTAACACGTAGAGATAGATGGGACTATAAAAAAAGGGGCTAGAATGAGAGGTCATTCACAACGGTTTCGAGGGGCATCCCTGAAGCAACCAACCACAACGATCGCGTGGCTTTATCCAAAAGATAAACTACAGCGTGAAAAACGCGTGCTGCGATTCCCCCAAAAGTGTGAATGGAAACCAAATGGTGGCTAGTATAACCGGAAGGAGTGGCACGCTAAATCGTGGCAGCTGCAGCGCGCATGTGCGATCGGAAGTACGTCATGGTCCCAAGCCCGTCTGAGAAAGGAGGAGGGTTGGGCTTAGTGCTAGCAACCCTATCCCGTAAAACCTACATTGCTACGGAAACGATGACAACAGATCCGTGGTTCGGTCATGTCTGCAGGATGGATCCCAGTTCGCATACGAAGGTAGCCATGCACTGGCGTCCGCAAGGTAAACGAAAAGGGGACGGCCCAAGGAAACTTGGAGCAGAACGTTGGAACGCGAACTACATGCACAAGGATTGACGGTGCAAACGGCAACGGAAGCAGCGACAGACCGGATCCACTGGCGTGAAGTTGTCTTCGCCTCATGTGCCACCCGGCACGGAGAGGGCTGAGTGAGTGAGTGATCATCTCAGATTTGATAAAGTCAGTTCCCCTAAGAATACACGGCGTCATTCAAGTTGTCTCGTTATTCCGCACTCAAGACTCCATTGTAGACGTCATTTCTTCTCGGTGCGTATTTGCTTTCTGTGGAATTCACTAGCACAGGATATTGTGAACACTCCTACGATCCGTGATTTCAAATCGAAACTGGATGCTTGTATCAAAGAGCACTCCACTATCGGCCCTGCATATTGACCCCACACAAACCAAACACCTCAATAAAATTTTGAATGCATCCTCTGTATTTGTTATAGCTGTCATCCAATTGTACATGTAAAGTGATTGCTTTTTTCACCAGAAAATCTTGATGCTAGACGTTAATCTCGGTATGGACGAAACCTCATGTGCAGCCCGTGGATTGAATTTCAAATAAAACCATAAAAGGACTACGTATACAGATCATTCCACGACGCAAAATTCCTATCTATTATGTGGATTAGTCATCCAAACGCTGGCTGCCCTAATCCTGTTTGACAATGACTTTCAAGTACAACACTGTTACCAATTTTTCTAGATTCATTGGACCATACACCGGCAAACAGTCTCAAACCGATTGTGGCGTGTTAGCAATCTAAACAGGGTCCTTTCTGCTTTTCAGTGAAACAGGCCGAAGTTTTATCATTCTCCCGAGGTCAACTCTCCAGGTTTAACGTCCACGCAAGCCCCTGAAAATCGTGTTCAGGGATGATCTTGTGACCTTGGGTGATATTGATTCAATGTCCATGGCGTGCATTAGGATACTAAATATATCGTGGTTTCTCCACATCCCCTGCACTTACACTCCACAACCGTTTTCTGGCTGTTGCCGTCATCATATGGGGACAGTAATACAGGTTCAGTGAGCATGAAAACGGGAGGCGTTGGACTACAATGGTGATAGTCGGGGGTTCGAATCCCACCCGAAGCGGTGGATATGCACTGCTGATGAGCTCAAATAAGAGCGAAACTCGAGTCCAGTGCTTCCATTATGGACCGTCGTGATCAACTTTGGGAATAGTTCGATGGGCTTGTCACGGATGAGTAGTTACAAATATAAACAACTTATTCTCCAAATATCGCTTAAAACAACAATGCTCATCAGATCTAATCGGTGTTAGCTTACACTGTATCTGATGGGAAGACCTGACGCGGAGATCTGTTCAGTTGGGCGACCACAATAGATATTGCTGGCTCCTTCTGAACTGGTCGGGCAAACAAAGCTACTCAAATGTGCTGGTCTAGAGAACAGTTCATAAACGCTTAATGCGATCGGTAACACGGGGGACGGTAGCCAGGGTCGTTAAGGTGGGGACTACAATGGTGATGGTCGGGGGTTCAAATTCTCACCCGAAGCGAGCGGAGGATATGCACTGCTATGAGCTCAATGAGAGTTACATTATGGAATCGTCGTGATAACCTTTGTGAAATTATGTTCGATGACTGGACACGCATGAGTAGTAAACAAATATAAAAATATTCTTCAACCCTCACTTAAGATGAAACACGGAGGGGGAACTGCGTGTACTGTATTGGAAGTGGGTGGAGGATAGCCAGTGGTATATTGTACCGTATGAACAGCACAACCTAACCGTACTGGGATCGCATGAATAACGTTCTGGACCGATGCTCCCTTCGTACAAGATATCTTCATTTATTACATAAGACACTCATTCAGTACATTGGATACGAAATTGTAAAGAGGTCAGAACAAAACTGCTGGATAAGGTGACGAACGAATCCAGTTTGGGCAAAATTAAAACATTCCAGCATGCGGTGTCCTTTCGATAGATAAGTGAACGAAATTTGATGCAATGCAGCCTACGTGCTTTTCCAAAAATGAAGAAATGTAAAATAAGATGTTTAATACTCTTGAAGATCAAGTATATAGCATATAGAAGCGAATAAGGTGAACAAAAACAACCGAGATAGGCCCAGAGAAGGCAGTGACACGAGCAATGGGCAACAGTGGCTTGTCTGAAAATACCAAACAAACTTACACGAGCCAGAAAATGATCCGTTTGTTGAATCCACAGACTTCAACGATAGCGAAGAGGATTTTTCCTGGGCCTGTGCCAGTCCCGTAGGTACTTTGCTAGTCACAATCGCGGTTTCGTTTTGCCGTGTTTTCGTATCACCTCGAGCAACACGCGCGTCATCAACGGGGCGTTCTGACGGATCCGAAATGGGTCGCCGACCTGGACTAGATGCTTGCTTTTCTTGATTCGACTTGGCGAGACTAGTCTCTGGTGAGACGAGTGAGACCAAGTTTTGACAACGGGCACCACTCGGCAGCTGTGACGAACCCGCATGCATATTGTTCATCGCATCCAGACGGGTGCGTTTGGCGGACGAAGAAAGCTGATGAATCGATGAAACCGAGGAGTGTTGCGAGTTTGAAACACGTGTCTGTTTGAAACGTGGAACGACGTTGCTCTGAATCGTGGAGTTGGTGAGCAGATTCAAAGCGCCGTATGGGCCACCAGTGGCACTAGTCAGGACCGAATTGGCTGCGGCCGCGAGTTGTGCAATATTCGGTTGTCCAATCAGACTTTCTAGACCGAGTTGTTGAAAAGAGCTCAACACTTGTGAGTTAGCTAAGTTTGTCAGCGCGGCTTGCGCTTGCAGGGTCAAATCGGGAATAGCTGAGCTGAAGTGAGTGTGTGGAGGGAAGAAAAGCAAAATCAAGTGTGGTGAGTACCGAAGTACCGAGGAAGACCACGGCAAAATTCAAAATGAGAAAAAAATATTTCACTAGGCGCCTCAAAATCGGGGAGAGAGAGAGTAGAATGCAAGCAACAGCATGTACGAATCAAAATCACGAACAGCACTAGCTGATGGAATAGTCACAACAGTGTGCCCACGTGACAAGCATTGCCGGGAGACAATAAAATGGTCATCTTAAACGTTTCGTTCGTAGTTGTGAGCAAAAACCAACACCGTTTTTTTTTCAAAATAAAGCCACGCGGGCAAAGCGAAAAATCAAAACACGGAAAACGGGAAAATTACCAATTCAAAAGATTAGATGTGTGTGAGAGATTTGTGGATGTGTTGGGGCGACCGCGTTTGCGATTCTTCGGCTCGGAGGCGATGGTCACATCTGGAAAAGGAGCGTAAATGAAATCTACATGTCACGTTGCTTAGTAACGTAGAATGTGTAGCAACAACCTCGTAAAATCAATCACATTTTGTATGAGACTAGGCATATCATTTCATATACAATACGATGGGTGTATGTAAGAAATGACAAGCCTGATCTAGGCAACGTGCCACACAGTCACAGACTGCACATGGGCTAAGATATTGCCAAGTTGCCTAGGGCACAACAGATATAGAAGAGAGGGAAAATAGCAATATCCCAGCGTGTTACCGCATGAAGCTCAGCACAGATGTGCAACTGCGCAGTTTTTCTATGCCATGCGGCTAACATAGTGATAAATTGATTAGCCACCGGTAGTGAGATGCAAGCTGAAACACGCTGGAGTCTCACTACCATTTCAATTTTCACTCTATATCTTTTGTCATATCTGTCTAGGCCTGGGAAACCTGACAGTATCTCAACCTGGATTAGGCTTGTGTTTTCATACCATATTATCATACCATCAGTACCGGTGGAAAATCAATGCACCACGGTTTAAAATGAGTAATGCGAACTAGTGCACGATTGCACATCCGTACACAATACGATAGGATAAAAAGATCGAGTGTTATTGTTAATTAATGATAAAAACTGTACTAAGATATAGCAACAAATAAAATCTTTTGGGAGAAATATCTTGAGGCCAACGGGATGAGGGATCGCTGACACAGCTACCCTGTAGATAGCAATATAACATGCCAGATAATCCCACGTCAATAAAAGACTGGCCAGCGTATTATATTAAAGATGTTTTCAACCTCCTTAAATCACAAGCTTGATACAGGCAAAGTGATGAAAGCACCAGCCTGATCCAGGCAGTGCTCCACAGTCAGAGACTGCAATTGGGCGGAGATATTGTCAGGTTTCCCGGGCCAAAACAGATATGAGGGAGGAATAGAAATGGTAGTAGGAATACAGCGCGTTTTAGCATGCAGCTCACTATCGTTGGCCAATCGATTTAGCACGATGTTAGCCGCACAGCTTAGAAATGCAGCACGATTGCACATCCGTGTAAGTCAAAGTGCCGCGCATTCAAAAACTGCACACAGGTTTAGATATTGTCAGGTTGCTCAGGCCTAGACAGATATGAGAAAAAAATGGGAGTGCGAGTCAGGTGCGTTTCTACATGCAGCTCACTACCGGTGGCAACTCAAATTAGAACAGTGTTGGCTGCACAGTACTACACGATTATATATCAGTGGCACGAAACCAACAACAACAAAACAACGCCACAAATAGTGCAAATCCGGGACTCCAGTAAATATAAATAGCGTGTCCACAATGGATGCTGACAACGATTTGAATGCACAGATAAGCAAAGACGTAGTCCTCACCTAAAGCCATGCCGTAATACAGCTTCGAATCTTCTCCATTCACGGCAGCACGAGCGCTTGTCTCGTTGGCATACTGCACAAATGCGTAGCCCTTGTGAACCGATATACCGATAACGGCTCCATATTTGGCAAAAATCGATTCCAGTTCAGCTTTCGTCATGTGGACCGTATTCAAGTTGCCAACAAAGACACGTGAACGGAGGCTGACAGGATCCGTTCTGTTGGTAATGTTACTGACACCGGCCAAGCCGAGATGGGTGGACATGATTATAACAAAGGAGCTGAAGTATACAAGATAGGTTTCAGCAAAATGTCCACTATGATAAATAAACTAGTGATAACAAGCTGATAAGGAACGAATTCAGATCGATGGAATTCGGAAGAAATGCTGAAAAGACGATACGTACACAAACACATCTCGTTGGGAAGATAATATCGGAGAACAAGTGTGAAGCTCGTTGAATCAGTGTAGAGCAGTTATTAGGAACGTTGTAAGGTGAGGATTGCTAATGACATCGTTACCGTGTATGCATTCGTAAGAAAGTGACCTTGTCTGACATTTAAATCATCCATCATGACAACAGCATCGGAGCTTTTCGTAGGATGCAAAAAAGCGTGTAGATAGTCGTACAAAGTGATTTTCTCTTTGTCCAAATTGGTGTTAAACGGGGGATAAGTGAATGCAATGAACAAACATCATTTATTGGAATATTTAATACGGTTCGGTATTACTGGATACCCACCGGTCCAAGATGTTAAAGAGGTAACAGATATAAATATATATATATATATA
>JACCGJ010012504.1:0-46433 GCA_013407085.1 Atriophallophorus winterbourni
TTACGAATGGCAAATCGAAACAATTATTTGTAATTCCCTATCAGAAAGTCCCATGAACACTTAGTCGTAAAAGTAAAACATCATCCAATCAACATGATGCCAATCTGCCACAAGTATTTCTCCGACTATGTTCCATACCTATTTTACACTTTGGTTATGGTGCAACGCACAACCGTGAAACGATTTGAAACACAAACTTTTGATTCAAAAGCTGAAATTAGTTTCAATCTGTGGCGACCTTATATGAATCGAGATGTGTTTGAAAATAGCTTGTTTACTCAACGGGCTCGGATGCAGTTTGGCATTTGCCAGAATGGCGAATACCGAGGGTAGGGACACCAACTATGGCTGTCTCACATTTTTCTGGTAGAATAATCTGATACTATCTGTTTACCGTAATAAATCCGCTACGCAGTCATTTTATATTTCAAAATATAAGCAAAAAATTGAATGGCATGTCATGTCCTCAAATGCAGTGTTGCTCATAAATGTTCTCTAACTAGAATACGATCAATTTAATATGAGTAAATAATAATGAACATAATAACATAACATAATTATGAACATCATCCTACCTGGGCTTTGCTTTGTTGAGGTCGACGATGTTTTCCGAAGTGCAAATATTACTATGAGAAGTAGCAAACAGAGTAGACCTGATATGAGCACCAAAGTTATAACGATTGTGGTTGTAACGTTGGTAGTGGTTGGTCCATTCTTAACGTGAGTGCTTCTTAAATCGTGTGATTGCATGTCAGTGTTGGTCGCTAGTAATTTTGAAGGATTATAAGAGTGCACTTGATGCAGATTGAAACTGCCGTTCGGTAAAGTTGAATAGCTTGTTCGTGCCATTTCAGGTTTCAATTCCACTAAGGAAGATGAGGGTGCATCTCGAATAACACGTACACGAACCACATACCGACGACTCAGCATTTTGCTCTCGTCTTCGGGAGAATCATGAACTACAATGGCCAAATTGACTCGGTTCGGTGGAATCATCAGGCTGGACTGACACAAAAGTGTGTTATCAAGCCGAAGTTCAAAATATGGGTTACTTTCTAGAGCCACCGTCACTTCGCCATTTCGATCCGCATCCGCATCGGTAAAATGGAATGGGAATTCAATACAATTCGTCGTGGACTTCTCTTTTCCGTAAGTATACTCCAGGTCAACCATGGCTGGTGCTAAGTCTGAAATCAACTTTTGTCCCGAAACTCGCTTTGAGCGCATAACTGGCGTGTTATCATTTTCATCTTCGACAATAACACTCACGGCCACTTCATCGTAGAAATTTGTGTTTGCATTTTGAAAGCTGACCCCGTCAACTGGAGGCTTATTGCGGGCTCGTAGAACAAAAGATATTTCACTGACCTCCTCACGATCAAGTGGTTTTATTGTTCGTAAACGACCTGTGTGACTGTGGAAAGAGACAAATTTGTGTGTTGAACGGATAGCAAAACAATTGGGGTCTTGAATCAACTCAATGACCTATATCGAAATTTGCCACTATTTTAAATCAGCAGTGAAAACGAAAAATCGGCAAGCTGTACAGTCATTTCTAACATGGAGTATATGCTAAATGAGTGATCGTTCCACCTGAAATATTTTCGTAATACATCATGCACGTCGTTAAATGCATTAAACAGTTGAAAGTTATAGATCTATTCAAATTAAATTTGTCTCCCATCAAGATCGAATTCTAATTTTTCTTTGCATCAGCCAAACTTCTTTAGAAGCTAATTGGTAATGAGCATCTGTGATTGGCAGGTATTCTTGCGTGTCAACGTTTTTAATGTGTTCTCATTGGTCCGTAGATCCAATCCAGTTGACCGTCCTCAATGATTAACTGTGAATCGTCGAATGTGACGAGTTCTGCTTTTGATGATGATTTCTGTTCTATCCCAATGGAATTTGCGTCCTACGTGATCCATGTGTACCAATAATATTGATTTGTGATCCTGTAGTCATGTAGCCAGTTTGTATTCATACATCCTTGTTTATAATCTTCTTCCAGTCTGTTCGATGAAACAAATCTCACAATTGGAACGAGTTATTTTGTATACGGCATTATATGTTTCTTCCTTAGAAACCGCTACCTTCACGTTGACTAGGTGACTTCTTAGTGTTGATCTTGGTTTTTGCGCTACATTAATTCCAGGCGGGCATAGAATTCTTGCCGTGGTCTTCAATATATGTTATATGCAGCGAAGTGCTAATTTTGCTTTGTTCTTCTTGTTCATTATGCGATTTGTGTGTTGAATACTTCTGGCGAATGATGGAGCTATTCGGGTAACCATTATTCCGGAGGAGTTTGAATGAATATCTCTGCTCTTCTTTCCTGAGTTCGTCCATACTACAGTAGGTCCTCGGGCGGTTGAACAGATTTCTGACACAGCTCTGTTTGTAGGTTACCGGGTGTTTGCTCCTGAAGTTAGACATTTAGTCCGTGTGTGTTCCTTTCGAGTGAAAACATATTTCTAGATTTCCAAATTATGTTATATGCGTGTTCACGTCGAAAAACGGTAGGCAACTATCTTTTTCTTTCTGCATCGTAAATTGAATTCCCGTGAAAATACGTTGGAGTACGTGGCGAGCATTATGGAGTTCCTTTTTATTTAGAATACGAAAGTACAATCGAAATTACTGATCTTAAGTTTGGGTTGTAACAGCGATAATACGTGCCTTTGCATTAGAGTCTCAGTGAACAACACAATGATTAGCAATCCCATAGGAATTACTTTCATTTTTTTTAAACAAAAGATCGTTAAATTCGAAGTTTGTATGCAAGCACAATTTTAATATATGAAGCATATTGTTTTCGGTCAGTCAATATGAATCGTGTTCCATTCCGTCCAGCTATGCTAATCCTGTTTCACTGTGGCGGAGCTGAGGTGAATCCCTAAAAATCGACTTATTGAGTACTCGAATTAAGGAGAGTAGTTTTTGAGATCTTTTAACATAAATTCTAATCTTTCCTGGCAATCAGTTTTTTTAGCAAGTTAACACCTTTAATAGTTCAAACTTGCACACCCGAGAAAAAATTAGCAGAAAATATGTATTGAAGTTAATACCCACGGAATTAAAACACTATAAACAATTTACGCAAATTACGATTGCCATGGGTTTACACTTTCGTTCTACTGCGATTTACCATTTCAATGTCGAATAATCGATCAGGTAATATATCCGTTCGCTCGCTCTGCTGCTTGGTTCTGCTGCTCTTAATACGTTGTTTCACACGGCAAACCCAACTCCATGCAGCCAAGGCTCATCAGATCACTTTTCTTTCCAAAAATGTGTAATATATTTCTGTTAGCTTACCGATGTCTGGTAATCGCGTAGCTTGCAGGACAGCCACGTCGCAATTCAGCCTCTTAGCTGATTGTTAATCACGGCTGATATTCTTACGTCTCTTATATTCGAGACGTCATCATGAAATCCGGAGAGCATTGACCGGACGTTTCAGGTTCCCAGTTTCAGAGCTGGTCTTTGTTGTTTATTAATTCGTTTCGCTGGTACGAAAAAATATAGTCTGCTTGTCAGTTGATTCCTGAACCCCATGCACCAAATGAGGATGGCAGACCGTGGCGAGACGGCACCTTATTGGCTGGGGGCTGCCCAGCTGGAGGCGGGCGGTAGCTATCCAATGATACCTGAAAAACACTCACACCCTCGGAAGCAGTCCCAGACGAATAGCACTACGCCAATCGAGCCAAAGTTTCTGACCAACATCTGCTGCTTCGCGTGTTATTATCTATAGAAGCGGAATGGAGAGTCCTCTCAATTGGTGCGTTGAGATGTACGCCAGGGCAGTTCAATATGGAGACCTAGCTGTTGTTCATGCAGCAAGTGCTCACTCTCCACGACACCAATGGAACCAAAGGAACAGCTAGGCTGAGTGGCTAGGCTAGGTTTGCAAGACTAAGTTTAATACAATTTCGGATTACCTAACAGGATCTGGCTCCGTATATTTCTTCGAGGATGAGTCCTGAAGACTTTTTCATGTTTAGATGTAGCAACATTGAAATAGTGGCTTTCATCCCCCTAGGTGGATCGCTTTCATGAACGTAAGACCTCCAACAGTTCGGAGAATACTGGTTTTGAGGCGCCAGTCAACCGCGTTCTCCCATTTTACTGACAGTGGAAGCCGTTCCGCCTGGACACACAGCACCGCGCGTGCAAGCCATGTTCGGCTGTCAGAAGCTATGCGAGACACTCGCCATTGGAGCATTCTGAATTTGGGAGCTCATAACCTAAACCGCTCGGCCGTGACAACCTTGAAAATAGAGCTATTAAATAGATATCTAGTGACGTATTATACCTCTTCTATAAATGAATAATTTGGCGCTCACATTCCCACAACTTTACTGTTTAGTCGTTAGCGGATCTAGCTTTGGCTCAAACACAACAAGATTGTTCAGCTTCGCAATACTTCACACGGATGTTCATCTGAAAAATAACTATAGCCTGATCACTCTATAAAGCGTAAATTTTCTAACTGATTTAGGGAATAGATGCATTCTCAAACTCAAATGAGTAGCCAAATACCCATAACACATTGACTCACAAATCTTCGTTGATTACAATTGATTAATAGTATGAATGTTAGGCATTAAACGCTCGTACTCACGCTTCGATGAATATCATGCGAGACACATTCAACTCCAAGATGTCATGTAGTTCGAACACAGTGATTCGATTCGCTTCCGTTATGTCCGCATCGGTCGATTTAATTTGCCCAATTTGTGTTTGGCGAGGCAAATTCTCTTTCACTCGAAACAAATATTTTCTCTTCTCAATCACTGGGGGATTGTCGTTCAAATCGATTATCTGGAAAGTAGTGATTACAAAAAGAGACAATATGAAACTGTTATCGAGTTTGAATTGCAATCGATTATTTGGAAAATTGGTAGTAATTCATTCAAATACGTCGAACGTTCGTCCAGCATCTTGTGATTTTATTTGCTTAGAAAAAGTAAAATTAACCAAATATTGATTACTAAATTCCATACAACTCATTTTGCATGAGTATGATTCGGTCAAAGACGAAATCGATGAAATCGTTTAGGTGTTCGCTATTTAGACTTTGTTTAACCTCCAAAACTATACAGAAAATTGACGCAGCCAAAGCTGTCCTCTAGGGTGAACGAACAATACGCAGTTTAAAGGATAATTTTAGCTATAGACACGAATGCGTAAGCTTATCTTTACACGCCATGTCATCAGACTCATGTGTTTTACACTAATCGGTGAGAAACTACATTTAAGAGTGATTCGTGTTTTCTATTAGATGTACGACATTTATTCCATCAGTGTAACTTACCTTGACAAAGACTTGTGCTGTGGCAGTCAATCGCTTCGTTGCATCCGTTGCTTGATCAATCGCCATAATTTTGAATGCATAGCTTTGTTGTGTTTCAGCATCCAAGCTACTTTTAGTTCGCAACTGTCCGGTAAATGCGTTCAACACAAATTTTGTACCATCTACGTCTTCACTTATGTTTCCCGATGCAAGCCCACTGTAGTTGAAAATCGGGTCATGCATGATGTAATAATAGACTAAAGCATTCGGTCCGATGTCCTTGTCCTTTGCAAAAAAGTGATTGTTACCACGTTGAAATTTTAACTTATCATCGCTTGATTCGATTTCAACGATCGCGTTCATCAAATTCTCAGCGACTTTGCAATGATAGATTGAGTGCTCGAATTGAGGAACGTTGTCATTGAGATCGCTCAAAATCAATTGTAATCTTTCCTGCGCAATCAGTTGTTTCAACCCATCGCCATCTCGGCATTTGACCAAAATATTAATAGCAGCAACATTCTCTCGATCCAACATGTTTATCGAAATCAGTTCATAGATCTTTTTCGGATTTACGACGGTATCCACAAAGACTTCACGCAGAGAAAAAGAGCGTGTTTCCGGTTCAAGTTCACACCGCAAATCTGTTGGATCGGTATCATCATCCGTCACGTGGATGTGACATAAAATTCTATCGATCGCACCGTTGGTCACAGTGTGGTCATCTTCGGACACAACCACACGTGGATTAGCCCGATCGATTTGCTGACCTTGAATGAAGAAACGAATGGTTGGCGGACAATCGTTGACATTCAACACGCGCACTTTAATGAGCACAAGTGAACTTTTCGAAGGTCGTCCATGATCGGTTGCAATCAAATGAAAATGAAATTCTCTGATTTTTTCATAATCAAGAGGATGAACGAGTTGAAGGACTACCGAATTTTCTGCAGGAATTAGCTGCAAGTATGTGCGTAGGAATTCGTTTGTCACCGAACCCAGAGAAGCAAATGAAAATGTCAATCGTCCATTATCCGCACTATCGGCATCACTAACCCCGATTTGAGCCAAAGGGACGCCGATCTCATTTTCAACGGCAGATATCTCGTAGGATGACTCGGAAAATTTGGGCTCATTGTCGTTCTCGTCGATTATCTGTAAGTAGAAAGGTGAAGTACGCAATGAATCTTTCAATTGTGGTTACGGTGAATACCATTTTGATCAGATTATAAGAAGCTACATTATGTTGTCAGCAATAAATAATTATTATGGTTTTACTTGATAGACGTGACTAATATCTGAAAAAGTGTCGTTTAAAAGAGTTTTCTTTCTTCTGCGTCAGAGGTGCTACGTAAACGCTCCGAGTTGTTTATTAGAACAAAATTTATATTAAAGAACTGACTATCATACACTTTGTTTACTAAGGTCTTGGGTATAATACCGTTCTGGCTCTGTAGTAAATTCAAGCAGTCTATTCGTGCCACTAATCATTCTTACGTGTATGAGAATATGTTTAAATGTATTTACGTAAGATATCATTGAGAATTGACTCGGATAGGCAGTCATTCTAAATGTTGTAAAATATTTTGCTGGACAGGTGTTGTTATTTGCAAGACAGTTGAAAAAACGGCTACTGAACCGAATATTATAATGCAAGAGTGACGACGTATGAGAGTACAATCAAAGCAAAGAAAAGATGGAAAGATGTTGCTCTTTGGCTTTGATTGGAATAGCCAGTTGGTAGTACATCGTATAACCTCAGTTAAGTTCAAATTAGTCGATCGGTGATGCTATTCGAAGCAATCGACGTCGAAAATCGATAATCACATATCAAACGCCACAGGTTTGAATAGAATAAAGCACAAGATATGTGAAGTGAAACGTGTGCACAATAAAAGCTAGTCTGTTACAATATGAAATCATTCACAGTCACAGTTAGTTTTGTTGTCCATGGATGTGTATCACAAAAGCATGATGGTTTAATGCTCCGCAGCTTTTAGATTAGAGAAACAGTCCGATTCGGGGTGACAATCTATCCCGCAACGCTCTCTGCAATAGACAGTACTCGGTCGATTGGCGTGAGTTGCACTCAAGCGGTGTGATCTACGTTCAGCAGCCAAGAGCTCTACCTGCTCCTAACCAGCCAATTTTAATTGCATTCAAAAACGTGATGCCTCGCATGGCTTCCACTAGCTTTGGTAAAATAGTTAGCGTCATTAGCATATATAAATCACTGAAATAATTACCAGTGTACTTATGAGTGAATATTGCGTTACAAAGTCAATACCTCACTGAGGTTGAATTATTCAATAAATCTTACGATTTTGCGAATGATTGCAATATCTATCAATAAATTTCCGCGGAATTTATAGGAAATCAATTTTTAAAAATGAACACGTTCGAGTTCATTCCAAATGGAGATGAAAAAACAAAGGTAAACGTGGCAAGGATTGTCAACAATATTGATAATTTTAAACATAAAAACATCGTTTTGTTTTAATTCACCTTGTCAGTTTCCGCGTTCAGTTTGTCTGACAAAGTAGATGCTATTTAACCTGTTGTCAGGTTGTTGGTTTATTGGTGAAGGTTATTTAAGCTTTTCCGTCTTTTGAACTATTTGTTCACGCTTGCGGGGCAGGTAGTCACTATGGGCGTCGTCCTCGCATTAAAGATGAATATGTAAAGTATTTTTGGTACTAAAATATTCATTTGCATCCTTTTCGATCACGCACACACTCCACGACCGGATCGTGCTGTTTGCATTCATCAGGTAGGAATAGTAAGATCAGGATCCGCATGCGCTTGAAACAGTGGGATACAAGCACTCCTTGTTTATCATTCCTCCACTGTTTCAAGCGCATGCGGATCCTGATCTTACTGTCCCTACCTGATAAGGGCAAACAGCACGAAACCGGTCGTGGGGTGTGTGTGACGGAAAAGCATGCAAATAAATATTTTAGTTCATGGTTATGGGTTTAACCTCATTAAACATGTATCTGGACACATGTGATTGGACAGGTTGGTCGTACCAACCTTATCCAACAGTGGCACACAAGCGCTCCTTATTTTTGGTACTCTTGTTACGGGGATTATTCAAAATAAAAGAATGTTGGATAGCAGCTTTTACTCAGAAAAATGTGAGCCAGCGCAAGTTGTTCTGCCAACTTCTTTTCACGGCAAAGTTAAGTTGCTCGTATGAGTACGTTACGCACCAGATTTCTTTCAATCTAGATTGGAATGAGACTCATGTAAAGTAAATCTTACCAAGATGGATTTTTGAAAACTATTTCTAGCAATCACTTCTGATCTATTTATTAGTAAAATATTGAGGAAAGATAGATGTCGGCTTGTCCCCAATTCGTAGGTGAAAGTGATGTCATCTTGGACATCATTAAAATCGGTGAATGAGTTTTCGATTCCCACTTCCGCATTTCACACGAGTAACGTCTCATCCACTAATCATACACACATCTCTATTTTCTCAATGAACGATTTCAGTATTGTTTGCTCTGGCTCTCATTGAAAGACACACGCACGCAATGTACAAAATACTCCCCGTAATAACAGTACCAAATAAAACTTTACATCGTCTTCAGATGAAAGACCACGATTCTATTGACTCCCTCACCTGCAATCGTGATCAAATAGTTCAAAAGACGTTATCCGCTGAAAACGTGAGAATAACCTTTACCAATAAACCAACTATAAGACAGCAGCTTAATGACCAGTTAACTTGTCAGTCAAACTTAATGTGTATTTACCGATTCACCGGCTGCTATGAGGCTGGGTACATTGGGCCTAGGATACATAAACTGGAAAAGTGAGTGTTTGAACATTGCATAGGCTTGCTATGAGAAAGTTGTTCTAAGATACTGAACATTTCGATTCCAGCCTATCTGGTTGACACGATGTTATCAATTAAAACCTAAAGAGTAGTTTTCCTTCCTTAAAGCGTGTCACGAAGTGTTGGCTGGAACATCGCGAGGAAAGCCATGGTAATAGCTATCCAAATATTTGAACCAAATCTATGCGTCCCAAACGATTATTTATTGATCAATTATTATCTTGGCCAATTTCAACACCCACTAAACGAGTTTAAGTTTCATCACGTGATATTGACTCGCATCTGCAATTGTTGCTGTGTTTTTTCTGGATAAATTGATAACTGATGTCATTTCGATCCGGTTCAGATCATTTGATCAAACCTGTTGACAGTTGTCTGCAGAGTAATCTCGTGTTTTTTTCTAACTCACAATCACTCGAATAAATGGGCGGAACCAGTAATAAAATTTAAAAAATAACTACTGTATAATAAACTTCGGTGTGCATTAGGATGGTAAAGTTAGCCATTCACCTTGGACACCGTAAGTTAGATGATTTTGATGAGTGGAATGAAGGTGAATGACACATTTTAGGTTCGACGCTTTAGACTTCCTAATTTTAAACCTATTATCGAAGCAAATCGATGTCACTAGCGGTGTCCCGCAAGGATCGGTGCTCGGACCAATACTGTTCCTGATCTACATGAACTACTTAACAATACCAAGTGATAGTAAATTGGTTCTGCTCGGTTATGACATAATAATATAAAAGTAAATCAGCAGCATCCATGATTGTTTTCTGCTACCATACGACTTGAATGTATTACATGACTCGTCGTCCGGAAAAACCCTACCGTTAACTATACAAAAAGTCAAAAATCACATAGGTCGAACGCGATCCCTGCTCTTCCTACTCATACAAGCTCGGAGACTAAAACCTAGGCACTCATTTTAAACTGAGATTGGTTGTAGATCCTGTTTAAACAAGTGCAGACTTGGCACTATTCGAACCTGGACCTTACTGCTGAACGACACACGTCCTGTACGGTGAGTCACCGTAAGCTGAATATGTTGATAATAGTTAACGACGTATGAATTTGTATTTTTCCATAATATAAATCCAAAATGGCGTTCTCATGGGAATTATATGTTATTGGGCAACTAGAAACGCTTGTTAGATCAGGTGTACATTGAGGTTGTTAACAAAGTTAGATAGCGAACGAGCAAATACTATTCAGCTGCCAAATCAAATAAGCTTAATTGTAGTAGTTAGCGAACGATAATTTTAAATGGAACTGCACAGAGTCAATCAAAATGTGATAAGCGATAATGTCCCCTCATCCAGGTGAGTCGATGAAATTTGCATTGTACCGAGTGCTTAATGTTTCCGTTATCTGATGTACATAGGTGGGCTTTCAACCGTAAGAAAATCCCGTTGTCATATGGATTCACATAAACTGACAATCGTCTAGATGTCGGCTGATGCTATAAACTATTATCCATTGACAAATTCATTCATAGATTAACTCATATTGTTTATCCTTACGTAGATTAAAACACAGAGGATTATTAGTATCAGCATAATACCCTGTGAAATAAATTATCATTATTAGCATTTACTGATGTAATTCACGTAAATGCAAAACGGAGTCAAAATTTTCTAAGGGAGTTTTTTCTCTTAAATAGATTTTGATGTGTTTGAAAGCTTGAAAATATTTCAGCTTATTGCTACACAATGATTAAATTTAGAACCGCTATACCACTCCTTTTACATTGGAAATTAATGTTGAATTATCAACACAAATTAAAAGTAAATTTGATTAATTGTATTAAAATTTAGTCATGTTTAGTTAAAATATTCCTACTTCCTATGCGATGTTCTTCTCAGATCCCTCACACGAAAACCTCAACCGATTTTGTGATCTATCTTGCAACATCAAATGATGTGAAGAATATAACATTCAAAAGGCATCGCTATACAGGCTTTTTACAAAGTACTACAATATTAAAGTACATAATCACAAAGTGATCATCGGTTAAACACGTAAGTCGTTCAAGATAGCCGATGTATTCTAGTGCTCATATTCCCCACACATAGAAAACATTATCGGTTTCTGCTTTGTTGTTTTATCAGGTGGAGTCAATAAGATTAGTCTCAGTGAGACTTGAATCCGTAGAAAAGAAATCAACATAGTACAACTCTAAAGTTAATCTTCATACGCAGAACTATGCTATTTGCCTACAGAATCACCGGAAGCTTCCAGATTAATCACTCAAAAAGCATATATTAACCAATGTGAGGTGTTCATGAAGCCCGGGCTCTTACACATCATGAACGATTTCCGGTTATTTGCCGTCATCAGTCATAAACATTCAGACGAGTCTGAGTGAGCTACAATGAAGAATTGTAAACCGATTAAGAGCTTCATCTGAGAACACTTGGCGTTCCTGTGCTCGTATACAAAGGTTCTTTTTTAAGGACAGTATTAAGAGTGGTTTCTAGTTTTCATGTTTTACTGAGATTCGTTCTCGTGTTTGATACCTGGCGGATATTTATATATTCGGTGCGCAAACTCATACTTGGACAACCATCCTTTATTGATTATATTTGATTTAGGTAATATAAATTACGGGAATTTTTAGCAAAATTTCCATAATATTTGATAAGTTTCGTGGTTATAGTTTTATGGACACTTGGCGCTTGGTGAAATTTCTTCCAAAATATAGTTGTTCATTTTAATACTTATTCCAAAATTTATGTAGATGCTAAATAATATTTATTCCGCCTTATGCGAATTTGTGAATTTGAATCTTGTTATCCATTATTCGCAAGCAATAGAGACAAACAAACTATTCATAGATTCGATATTTTGTAAAACTAAAAAAATGAACATCATCAAAACTTATCAAAATTTTAAAATAATTTCGGCTGACCCCTAGTGATAATGGCGATTTCTCCTCTATTAGAAAAATAGAAAACGCAATGAAAAAGTTCAGCTTTCATTTAAATATCTCTAATTAATATTACATCCTTAAGTTTGCTAATTAACGAGAAGTTGTTTGATGTCTCATACAAACATAATATTCCTAATTAAGTTTCATTATTTCATGCAAAAGAAAGTTATTTTACTGTATATGCGGAAGTTTACACAAAAATAAAATTTGCTGAAAAGGCATTCGCGACGATATTTATTCCAATAAACAACCTAAAACTTGAAATAAATTTTCTGATTGTGGTAATGATTACGATAAGCGATTGACTGATTTTTAACTATTTGGGCTAACCTAATTATAAAGAATAAAAATGAAATAAATAGGATCTAATCAAAAGTAAACATTCTACGAGCTACCTGCTGTGTAGTTATGAAGTGCACTGGTGATTAGTCTTAATAACGAGCTTCCGGGTGATTAGAAGAACACGACCCTCCTTCACAACTCAAGAACAGGAAGCAGCGAAAAGACTAACCACGTCAATAACAAACACCTCGTAATTCGCGTTTCACAAGGATTTCAATGAGAACGTTTAAAGCGACAACATCCTCAAAAGTGTTAGAAGAGGGACAACATCAGCTGCTATCGAACGATATGTCATAGGTCAAGGTCGGTCATACGAGCATACTAATGTGAGGGCATGAATTGAAATTTTTGCGTGAAATCGATTGTCAAATCAAATCAAAGTGACAACGGTGACAGACAGGTTTCAGGTCAGTGGTGTGATTGTTTGATTTACCTAAATAGGAAAGGCATGTGTATTGTTCTTTCTGTTGTGCGTAATAATATTGAGTTTGATGAATCGGCTTTCACTTGTGTTGTGGGATTCGTAGGTGAACGCGATTCGTTTAGGGCAAGTTGAGCTCAGCAATGACTCGAGACGCAATTGATAAGTGTGGTAAAAAGTGGAGTGAAGTGATCGGTGTTGGAGTAAGTGTCCTGAACCTCATGCAAACAACGTAATGGATATTGAAACAGAATATGTGGTTTGACAGAGATTGAACTGAAGTAATTCTCAGCCCATCCCTTCACATTATTTCACGTGATATTATGCTATCGGATTGGACAGTTTTCGAAACTGTAAAAGGTCACAAACTGATCGTTCCTGCATGCAATAATAAAATCTACAAATTCTCATCAGGAGATTCAGCTGTCCTAAAGACCTTAAATCTATTCTCCTTGGCACCTGGTAAAAGGTGCTGTAGGATTGCGGTATTATTGTGAACATATAAATAGGATAAAGGATAGAGCAAATCTTGTGTGACAAACTTTAGTGGTATACTAGCATCTCATTCGCCAGGTTACAAATAGATCTGCATACATATTCACCTGAACAGCAGTACGTGAAATTACAATTATTGATTGAGGATGTTTGACGATGTTTCACTGTTTTTATGCCCGAAACAGTTTTCGGGTTGAGATTCCAATTCCTAAATGCTCTAATGGCTCATCTTATATAGCTTCTGACAAACAAGTCCAGCACCTGGCCTGCAGGCGTAGTCCTGTGTGACCCAGCGGAACTACCTCTACTGACATAAGAAGGGAATAAGGCGGCTTAGCATAGCGACAAAAGCATTTTGCTTCGGTACGGTGGAGCTCGTAAATTCATAAATGGAATGAAAACCCTTATTTCAAACTTTCACTGACTTGCTGCTATATGCACTCATTAAAAAGGCTCCAGTAAAAATCCGCCACCGGTGTCCGTTAGACAGTTCGAACATGTAGTTGAACTTTGTCCTGGCAACTCCTACGGCGGCATCGTTGTTCTAATTTATCAGTCTAGCTGTTTCGTTGATTCAATTGATATCGTGGAGAGACAGAGCGCTAGCTGCATAAGTTGCAACTAGTTCTCCATATTGAGCTACTCTGACATACATCTCAGAGTTCCAAAGGAGAGGATACTTCATTTCGTTTCTGTTGATAATAAAAAGGGCAGCAACAGATACAGGTTAAAATATATGATTTCACTTCCGCCTGGGGCTGATTCTGACGGTGGGAGAGAAATTCAAGTTTCATTTCACGGCCACCGTCAAACTCAAGCTACGCAGATCCCAGTAAAAGATGCCGTCTCGTCACGGTCTGCTGTCCTCATTGAGTGTATGAGGATTAGGAACCAACCAAAAAGTCTACTCTATTTTGCCGCAACTGCGAAACAAACTGCGAATACGAACAGATCAGCTTTAAAACTACGAACCTAAAACGACGTCTCGAACATCAGCGACGTAAGAAAATCAGCTGTTATTCATAATGAACTAAAACGTGTGAACTTCTGTCCCATAAGGATTCGAGGCACCAAGATCATCACGCTATTTAAGAGTAAGGGTTATTGTAGGCAAATTTTTTGTGAACGTTTTACAGACGCGGCCACAATAATTACATAACAGAGTTTACTTCGAATCTCAATGTGGCTTGGTCAACCGTTGGCATTATCTTATCTCTGAGACAACATAATTGATTTAACAAAGGCCTTCGACTACGTCAGCAGGGAGAGCTTTATAGGCTGCCCGCCAAGACCTCTTATACTTGTTATTTCGTTCCACTCTAGCATGAAGTGATCAGTCAATTTTAGAGGTTGCATTTCAGAATCCTTATAAATTTACCGAGGCGTCAAACAACGGTGTTGTTGCTCCCATGCTTTGCGGTATTTTCTTTGCTATGCTTCTGAAGCACGTTTTTAAGACGGGAACAGATGGTATTTAAGCACGCACGCCAAGTGATGGCAAGCTTTTCAACGTAATACGAGAGCGCAACCTGCGAGCACACACCACGTTTTGGTTGTTGCATTCCGTGACCCACTGGTTGCAGACGATGCAGCCATTATTGCTCATTCCATAGAACACCTCCAGTCGTTAATGGAATGTTTTTCGTCGGAATGTAAAGATTTTGGGCTGACAATCAGCATGAACAAATCAAAAGTCCTTTGCCAAAGGATTGTATCTTTTCCGATCATCACCATAAAGCAATACATCAATCCACATATATTGGCTCAACTATTGAGGATAGCCTCTCGCTATACATAGAGATTGATTAGCGGCTTGGTAGAGCAGCTATCTTCTTTTACTGTTTGAAACTGTGTGTCTGAGGAAACTGCATGTAGACTGTGAAGACATAGATTATGGTATAGAGCGCGTGCGTACTGTATGTAAGTGAGTACTTGGACATCCGCGCAAGATACGAAACTAAGATGGATGCTTTCCATTTAATGGATCATCCGCTGTATCTTGAAATAATAATCTTGTACGTAAAACCTAACAAATGCTATAGTGCTTTGTAAAACTGGTCTAAATAGCATATTTAGTTTACTAAGACAGCGCCATTCACGCAGGATGGGTCATGCGTACAGAATTGAAAATGGTTGTATTCTAAAAGATCTTCTCTATGGTGAGTTAAAATAAAGAAGTCGACCATTAAGCAATCCGAACTTGCGGGGCAAATATGCTTGCAAAATAAATATTGAAGCTCTTGACATTGGCACTACGATTTGGGACACACTTTGGAGACACTTTGTAAGACTTCCTCTGCAAGCTAAGTAAGAGCAGCTTCCGCTCCCATCTGCTAATCGTGGATCGCGCCGTCATCCTGCAACTGATGTTGTTTATCCGAGTTTCGATTATTGCTTTGAGCGCTGTGGAAGAAAATGTCCATCTCAAATCGGACTGTTTGGTAAATGAAAACACTGTGTACCAAGACATCGTCAAGCGCTGTTGATGTACATCGTTGGTCGACATCGGCCGAAGAAGACCAACAGCAACAACAATCTGCACCTTTATGAAGACGAACGCTTTTGAACTTCCTGTCCAAATCTGCGGTTAAGGCAGTTGTCAGGCGTGAGATCCAATAATTGCAGTCGAATATATGAAGTATATATAATCACAAATATTTTGTACAGATTGTATAGTTATACTTCAAGGCACGTCTTTCGAAGAAGCGGCCTAATTACATCGGATAGGACTTTCAAATTTCAATCGGAAGGTCCCGGCTAAAATCCTTTCGCGGTTGCCCATTTATGGGAATTTTAACCCGGACCCACACTGTCTAGCCAATATCTTCTGTGCAGTTTCGTACTAGTAACCAGAAAAAAGCGCTGGATTTTGTGTCCCAAAGTGTCTGATAAGATGAGCAAACTATTTGACTCAATAAAAACTGCATACTAGAAGTAAATCCTAGTAAATTTCTCTTAATATTATATCCATCTTGCACAATCTAATGGCTGTTGGCTGTATTATAGTTGATTTGCGCTCATTGGGTGTATATACTGCTTAATTCATTTAGGATTCCGTTCAAACGATCTGCTCATTGCCAGGTCTGATGTTCCAGTTAATAAAAGAGCTAGTATTCCTATCAATAATCTATTCATTCGAAATAGCTTGGATATCCACTCCAACAACGTAGGTAAAACTAAAATTAATATTAAAAGTTAAACAACCTCATGCTAGCCTACTTCGGCTGACACTCGCTACATAGTAAACATTATATACGCTTACTCAATCCTTTAAACCGTTCCGCGCAATGGCTCGAGAAACTCAAAGAAATTTGAGGCGATAGTGGTTAACATTTCAAGACGGCAATCGTGAGTTTATTGTGACTGGTTTGAAATCTTTCACAGCTTTGGTCATAAATTACAACTAATTTCCAAGAATAAATCTATCTAATTCTAATTTTTGAATGTAGTGTGAAATTACAAGTTGGATATAGAATGCTCATGGTTTCAGTGCGTGCACTGAATGTCCAGCAATTTCCCTCCTCTAAAATACCTAATCCACAGCAGTACAAATGAGTTTATATACATGTAATTAGTCAGATCGTGAACAGTAAGGCCAGGGTAAAGCCAGCCATTTCCGCTTGACTTACGACTTGAACTACACCCACCGCTCTCGAAGCCGCAAATGAACTCGCTCAATTTTAGAGTGTTGTAACCTAACGAGCGCTTTTGTTATGTTATGCTGCATTGATATCACAAAGCAATAAAATACACGAACCCCGAGAGTGCGCAGGTGAAGGTACTCGGGTTAAAAACAAAATATCGCCAGGTGCTGATAAAATAACACCTTTCTTCATAAAACAACGCGCCGATGCCCTATTCTCACCACTCTGACCTTTTCGACCTGTCACAGAGTTGCAGCTAGGTTGCTACTGACTGAAAAATTGGACTAATCACTTCGATTCACAAAGGCGGGAACCGATCAGATATGTCTAACTACAGACCATGTTTTTGGTGATCTCGTATATTCTCGAACGATTTGTAGCTGATGAACTAATCAAAAATTTGGAAAAATAAGATTGTTTCCATCGCACAGCACAGATTTAGGACAAGACACTCCTGCTTCACTAATCTTTCCATAACTCTTGATAACTGGAATCGAGCCGTGGATAATTGATACCTTATCCATGCTTATTACTTGGATATGTCTAAAGCTTTTGACCGTGTTAACCACAGCATATTGCTTCAGAACAGGGAACAGCTCGGGGTAGGCGGAAGATTATTGGTTCGGATGCAGGATTACTTGACTGGTTGAGTCATCAGGGTTAGAGTTGGCTGGGCACTATCCAACCCAGTTTAAGTTACAAGTTCCGCACCTCAAGGCTCAGTCTTGCAGCCAATACTCTTCATGGTGTACGCGAACGATATACCTGAAACAGTACGCTGAAAAATAATTTTATCTGCGGATAACATCAAAGTCCTGACTAGCGTATGCCCAATTGAAGATTGCCGAATTCTACATGAAGATCTCGAAGCACTTTATACGTTGTCTCTACGAAACTGCCATTCAACATCCAAAAATGTAAAATGTTAAACGTTGGTAAATTCTTCGAATTTACATACTCTCCTGGATCTCAGCAACTTTCCTGGGTTACTGAAGAGAAAGACCTGGGTGAGTGGATTAGCACTAACTTGATTTCTTCACGGCAGTGTTCGGTGTTATACAAAATGTCCTGCCAAACATTAGGATTGCTTAGGAAGATCTTCGCTAGTTTCACAAAGCAGATACTCCCACGGATAATTAACACCTATATTCGGCAATTAATCAAGTACACTGCTCAAACATGGTCCCGGTTGTTACAAAATAACATGACATTGCTGCAGCGCGTATACCACGTGCTTGATCACTGGTGAGCGACCTATACAACAGGCCATACGAGGAAAGGATTTCGAGTCTGAACCTGTTTGACTTTTCGTACCGTCGTGTCAGGGGTAACTTGATCCTGCTGTTCAACATTCTGCTTACAGTGGATCACCAACTTGAATACCTGTTTCATCGGCAAGAAACACGTGGTGGCAGATCTCACGGCTACAAGTTAATTCTTCCACACTCTAGATCAAATCACGAAGGTTCTTGTTTTCTCTTGAGTTTGTTTCATATAGAACTCTCTGCCCCCTCATATCATTTGTGCATTAAGACTGAACAGGTTCAAGGCTGCACTTTACAAGTGTATGTTGACCAAAACCAACCTCGCACCTCAGTACATATGCTGATATTCCGTAGTTACACAATATCTTTGTTGTTTTTATGCATCCACAATATTCTTAATCTATGGTTACTGTAAAGTGTTTGCTTTTTGGACCAATAAAACTTTGAATTACTTTGAATTATAATTGAGCTTTCGAAATCAGATACTGATACTTTACCGGTCAAGCATAATGGCATTAGCACACCATTGAAAATATATGAAAACATCGGTGGTATATTCCTTGTAATTTTAATATATCATATTATAAAAAAATTTAATATTACAAATAGCTTACCTGAATATGAATATTTGCACCGGTTGAAAGCGGCGCGATTTTTGACCTGTCGGTTGCTGTCAATTTGAAAGTATAACTTGCAATGCGTTCTCTATCCAATGGCTTGAGCACGATGAGGCCTGGTTGCATGCATCCCATCGAATCGAATTCATCTGACCCGTCCTTGTAATTCTTATTCAAATGACGATTGCTTGTTAGCTCAAACGTTTGCACAAATTCGTCTTCTGGCATTTCCATATTTATGAAATATTGTATGCTCGCATTGGCACCTTCATCCATATCGACAGCACAAGGTAACGCAATCCAAGTGCCCACTGGCTTAAGTTCGCTGACGGCGATGACAAAATTCTCAAATGTTGCGGTTTTTGGTGCCAAACCAAAATAGGGTCCTGTGCTCATAAACACTGGTGCGTGATCATTCATATCTTCAATATCGATGCGTATAAAAGATGTCCCTTTTTTACCAGCGGTCAAACTCAAGATAACACAACAAGGCGAGTGAATATCTGAAATCAAATCACCGTATTTGGCAGGCTGTTGATTATTCGCGCAACATGTGCGTGCAATCTGCCTTCTTTTCGAAGTCCCGCATATGAATTCTCGGTCGAGCGGTAACGGAGCTGTGAGCACGTAAAACGACGAGGATGCATCTGCTGAAGGATATTCCTTAATAGCAAATGGCCAACTATGTTCAACATCAGATAGATAAATGGGATGTATGTTGTTTGCGTTTGTAGTGCGTAGTTTATCCAAAAAAATCTCTGTCAAATTAACGGCTATTCCTTTTGCCGAGGAATTCTGAAATATTTTCAACGTTTGATAACTGTACGTCATGTCAGTCTGGTTTTCTGTTAATCGGATAGAGGCAAGTACTTCGCAATTTTGTGTCTGGGAAACTATCAATGTGTTCAGGAAAACCAGGATTAATGTAAGAAACCAGTTTGACATTGAATAGATTGCATTGTTTCCCATCGGTTGCACAAAGACAACTTTTCACAGAGACGGTAATTTGACTTGTCTAAAAATAAAATTATATTAAAAATATGTTATGTATGAATACACAGTTATATTATTTTATTATTCTTCGAAATGACATACATATTTGCGTGTTGGTCTATTGTTTAAAAACTTTTCTGAGTCTATCACAAATTTCAATCTGCTGTTGTTTCAGAAGTAGCGCGAAATGGCAAAATAGTTATAACACGACTGACGGCGAAGGGTAAAATTTTACCACATCTATCTTACAAGCTATATTAGCTCAATTATTAGCCATCTATGTAAAGTCATGGGTCACGTCAACCAAAGGAGGCCAACAACAACTTTAGACTTGGAATACCAATGTTCAAGCTAGACTTCAGTTTTTCAAATCAAGCCAAACAGCTGCTGCTATTGGAGTTAATAAAGAAGATGATGACATCAGTGTGGTTTACATGTGATTGCTATTGATGGCCTTAAAGTAGTGGACATAACGTGATCAATCTAAGCAAAATCTCAGGAAATGTATGTAATAATGTATTTTTAATCATTTGGATTATCATGTCACATTTAATTGACATATAAGTTATGTATAATTAGAATTTAGCCAAGGTTACTTTAGAATTTGAAATAGCAATTCTATCGTATTCGAAAATACTCTACATTCGCCGAGATAATTACCGATAAGTGTTCTGCGGGAACAGTGACGGCTTAACGTTACGGCATTCAGGAAAGACTTTGTGAAACTTGGCTAAATTGACCGCCTTAAACTCCAAATCGAAGCACTTAGGTGTACACATTTCATGGATTCAAGGAATTATGGTTAAAAAGTTAACACTTCAGAGCACCACAGGATTACGGTTTGAATAAAAATGTGAAAAATATATTAGTATAAAAGGGAAAAAGAATATCAAATGTAAGACTCAGGAATGATGTTCTTTTGCATGTGTAAGTCCAATTTCGCTTCAAACATCGCCAGACTAACAGAGTCCACCTTATGCTGAACTACGGAATTCCAAAGAAATATAGCACGTACGGCGGAACAATGGAACCGACAATCAGTACGGAAACTTGGGGAGCGTGTCACTTTCTCATCACACACACCAAGCAAATGTTTTAGTGGATGTCTTTCGGTAGACACAATTATATATGTCAGAATAATGTCGCGTCGTATCCTTCTTTGGGTAAATTCACATAGACCCACAACGTCGCAATCTTTCGGTGTACGGAACATTGCGAAGACCCATCACTAACTTTGTTGCTCTGTGATTGATCTTATCAAAGAGAGCAAAATCTTTTCATAGCCAAGGAGCCCAGACCTCTACCGTATATTCCGGCGTATGGTGAAGGTGGACGTTCATTATCCTTGGTAACGTTACCAGCCAGGATCTTCCAAATATTCTTCGAATAATAACTAACATGATGTTTTTCAGATGGGGTTCGCTAAGTTTGTATAGTTGTTGTTGGACGTTCCGTCATCAAGCTAGATGCAATAATCAGCAGAACTTCTTCTCTGTGCAAGCGTCCTTACATCTAGTCATCTGAGTCGATGGGCGTATGGCGTATGACACTTTAGTCATTACTCATACACATTTACACACATATGCCAAGGCACCAAATTGCCCCAACCACGCACACCGAAAATCATACCCTCAAACATTTACTAAAGCCCAAGAACCTTACTCGGACACGAAAACATTCGTCAACATTCTTTTTCGGTGACAGTTTGTTTTACGTGGAAAATCTTGCCCGAAGAAATCATACGTTCGGAATCAGTTGAGGTTTTCGCTTTGGAAATCGATGAATACATGACGAAGCATGCGGTATGTGACTTTTCCGTATTTATTCCTCGAAGATTTTACATATTTAGTCTATATTACTCTTCATTCTGTGGATTTGTTAAACTCATCGCTTTTTCTACCATGAAACTTTCTGAGTTCTGTATTAGATTTATCTGGATACACATAATGTTATGCTAATGGAACAACTTAGCCTAAACTTGTCTACTTTACTTGGCACTACTAGCTTGAATATAAGCGGGTTAACGGTAAGGCCAATCATAGTTTGTAGATCAAACGGAACTTATTCATTGTTCGTTGTTCAAACTATCACCGTTGATCAAACGATGGTTCTTTGTCAATTGCGAAGGTCGACAATTAGCGTTGGTACCTGTGTAGCCAGCTAGAGTTCGGTTGACCAATGGCTGTCAGAAACGAAGTGAAACGAATGGATCAGAGCTTCCGGAATATCTTTTAAAGCCACATACATTCGGTCCTTATGTGGAACACATTAAATGCTAATAGAAACTTTGAGTGCGAAGTCTTCTTGCTTGTGTAGTGTCAAGAAATATATGAACACTACAACATTGGAGGGAGAAAATGGGGAGCCTAGCAGAAAAGGTTGGTACGGCGAACCTGTTCAATCACATGAGCCCCCACTTATGTATCCTGGGTTTAAAGCCCATGACCGTGAATATAAAAACTCATTTGCATGCATCTCCATCACACACACACACACACCCCACGACCGGTTTCGTGCTGTTTGCACTCATCAGGTAGGGACAGTATGATCAGGATCCGCATGCGCTTGAAACAGTGGAAGAATAGTAAACAAGTTGCGCTCGTACCTCGTGAGGTGTGTGTGATGGAGAAGCGTGCAAATGAGTTTTTATATTCACGATCATGGGTTTTTAACCCAGTCTACATTAGTGGGGGCTCATGTGATTTAACAGGTTCGTCGTACCAACCTTACCCAACAGTGGCATACAAGCGCAACTTGGTTTATTGTTCTGTTTCACCAGTTTCAATTGCATAGCAAAAAGTATAGCCATAAAAAGTAGCATAGGTGATCAACTTTAGGATTTGCTGGTATTTGTTACACATCGCGTGGTATGAAAAGTGGATTTATAAATGTAATATCTCTGGTCATGGTTGTTTTATGCAAAAAATATCAAAACTGCCATTTTCCTTTTACTGACAGGTCACAATTCGATTGTTGATTTTCTATAATGAATTAACAAATTTCTTTCATGTGTATCTTCCAACAGCACACTACTTTGTTTAATTTTTGTATTTATTCAAGGATTATATGTATTCTCAGTGATTAGCGTGAGGTGACCGAAAAATAGTATATCTGTGTCGACGTCTCCTCGAAGCAAACGTAATTTCTTAAATCGACGAAATCAATTCGATTCCGCAGTTGCTTTTTAAATTAGATCATCCTTTTCCTGAAACCAGACTGTAGAACACTGTTATTAAGATCTAGAAAAAAGGGATGTCCATCATTTCGGGAGATCTGTTGAAAGTTTCTGAAAACAACTTTAATGAATTTTGAATAAAATATTTGGTACACATTTCTAATTTTGTAATTATTTAAGTATATATCGGGGTAATATTTCGATTTCGCCAAAGCTTACATTTCAATGCACACGCTTTTATCAAGAAGGTTACAGTCACTATTTATGATTAACGGTAGAATTACTTAACCAATCTAGTGCATACATGAAGCCCTAGTTATTGAACGTTATGTTATTTTCGAAATCAACTTCAAAAATCGCATGTACAATTGAACAGACAGTGCTTGTTGATGCACTGAGTATTAGGTTCAAACGTTATAATGTGTCGCGCGATATAAAAAATAGATTCCATTTTGAAATTTGGATGTCACTCATTGATAAGGTTGGCAGGTCGATTAATGAGTTTGGTTTGTTTGAATTTATTACAACTTTCGTTAGTGTCGTTGTTGTTGAATCCTTCAGTTGATGTCAAGCATGACGGTCTTTGGTGTCATAATGTTTTGTATTTGTGTATTGGTGTGTCTTCCATTACCCATCCCTGTAGCACATTGTTCATTTTAATCATCGTTAGCGCTTGATTGGAAATCCCAATTAACACATCGGGATTTATTTTACAAAACCTACAGTATATTTGCTCTCGAGTATAATGTTTTTCCTACCATTCCACTGATATGTGTATGCAGGATAACCTCATTTAGGGGTCCTATATTCAAAATACTTGTTGAATACAATATTTCAGGCTCATTCAAACCCTAATCCTGTGTTCTGTTGTGAGGCGTTCGCTTTTGTAACCATAAATCATTGAATCATTGAACCTAGGTTTAGCCGATAAGTAGACTTGAAAATAGAATTCTAAATATGCTTATCCACGGTGAAATTGGAACCGTGAAAAGTCGAATAAAAAAACGTTTAATAGCACGTGACGAAAACAATCCCCTGATCTTAGTTCATATATGGCTGACTCGAGTTCCTTGCACTCCGCATATTCTGAGTGCAACAACTTCATTTATTCTCCCCTAATTCGAAGCATTCCAAACGAATAATGGGTTTGAGATTTACACCGTTAATAGACGAGAATGTGGTCGCCTTTTATCTTACGATTTTCATCCAAGTTATTTCTCGTATCTGGTAAATTATTCTTTTAGCTGGCTACTAACAAAGTACTCTTGAACGCAATTGAAAAATATGTAATACCTTAAATTCGCTTGTGAAAATTCAGTGATATCTTCTCAAAAATTTCGTTGCGTAATTATTGAATACCTCAGATTGCTCAGTAGATTACGGTCCTAATCCTGATATAAATAACATGTGCACAAGCTTAATGTGTTATCTAATTCTGCGCCAAAGTCAGAGGTAAATTATCGATCAACATTTTAACCCAATGCGATTAACGCGACAATGTTCTCGAACGGGTTAGTTTTGCTGTACACGTCTGTCATAATTATCCGACTCATCATTCGAGTTGTTAGAATTAAAAATCACACGCTAGCGATGCATTCTATAATCACGGGAAATGTAAATTACAAAGAATTGGAAACTAAGAATAAAAATTAACGGTTTAAATACAGGCTTAGGAAAAGGGCTCAAAATGTATCATGTTATTCTTAGTACGACATAATAATTCATCTACAATTTTTATACCCTTGTCAGAAATCTGATCAGACGCTTGATTAAAAATATAAGGGGTTTGGATTATGTGTTATTAATAGGTAAGCAAAGAATTCACATTTATAAAATTCAAAGTAATTTAAAAGATTTTTTAATTATCAAAAAACAAATACTTTACCATAGATTAAAAAAATATTGAATGAACAAAAATGTGATTATATAAATGCTTTGGTCAGTGTGAACAAAACTTAGCATTGAACTTCAATTCTGTCTAGAGAACACATGTCCCTTTTAAGACCTTATTATTTTCATCGTACAGAATTCAGGCAATTTAAGAAAGGACCTATTACATAATACACTTTTACGTTTTTTTTCGAAATTTGGAAATGTTTAACTGTTAATCGACTATTTTTAAGAACCCAAACATGTACACAGGGTAAGAAATATTTCGTTGTTCTAATGAAAAATTAATTCAATATTTGAAGTTAGGGCATATTGCTTCTAATATGTAAAGGTTCATCGTAGACTATACTCTTCGTCGTATGAGTTTGTTTTTTATGGAACTGTCTGCCCCCATACATCATTTGTGCATTAAGCATGAACAGGTTCAAGTCTTAACTTTACAAGTATATGTTGACCAAATCAAACTTCGCACCTCAATACATATGCTGAATTTCCATATTGACAGAACATCATTGTTGTTTTTATGCATTCCCTATATTTCTAATCAATGATTACGATAATGCTTTTTAAGCCATTAAAACGTTGAACTATTTGGATTTACTCGCGGTAAGATTTACTTGTTACAATGAAATAACGGAGTTGAGTTCAAACATTGATTGCATCCAAAATCACAATGCTTCATTTCAACTTGAGAATTTTATTTACGGAAATAAAATTTAATTGTTCTCCTCAAAATATCAAACTGTATTGTTGAGATATGAAACGATAAATTCCCATGAGGAATAACTTCCGGCGTACCTGTTGTTTGTGATTTTACTATTCGTGAAGTTAAGCCCAATGAAGAATTAAACTTCAGTATTATATTTCGATTCTCTTGGATGAGGTTGGAAGTATAGCACGCCGAACACAGCCATTCTGGCGAGCTGTAATAATCCTAGGTTTCAGCAATTTTCTAACTGATAGTATTTTAAAGCAATTTACGAATTACGGGTAATCTGTGTTCGAATGTGGTAATCTCTGAGTAGAGTTGCAATAGTCAAACATTCAGTTTCACTGAAAAACACTCGTCATAACAGATTTTCGTCTATATTGTGGCGATTACGTTGCGGCATAATGTTTAGTGATGCTCAAAAAATGAAACATTTATTACTATCAACACTTTATAATAAAACCGGAATGGCTAGTTCCTTAGCTGGCAATTTCACGTTTGTATTCTGAGACAACTACAGTTGCATTTTGAATTAAATAAAACTTTGAAAATTATTCGGGTGATAAAGGGCGTAAAACCTAAAATCTGAAGATAGGTCTTCATATTCATAGCTTCTTTTATTCTCCATAAGATAGAACACCTGCGCAGCAAATAAATACCGCGAAAACAGGTGCACAGTGAAGTGAACCGTTGTTTCATTGACCACGGTTATCCCAAATGTTTTGCAAAACGTCAAGTGATGGGGGCAAAATAATCGTCAAAAATACGAAAAAATTAGCGAGATACAGCTTGTATCCGGTATGTGGAAGGCGCAAATAAAGCGATAAGTTGAATCTTGAACCAGGAGTCTTTATGCGTAGCACATAAGAAATGGAAAATTATCCGTTAGGTTCTGCACCTCAAGAATAAGACACATTTATCTACGAAACACATCTACAACTGCCCTGATGCTTACATGGGATTGACTTCCAGGGAGCATCATACTAAAATCGAAGAACACAGAAAGGTTGTCCTGAGACTGCCCCGGGATGCGAGGGAATATCAATCCCTTATTCGTGATTTCTCCTTGGCGGACCTCTTATTAGATACAAGCGATTTAGAAAATATGGAAGTGTTAAGACGCAGTATTAAGCCGTATGGCGAACACCTAAATGCATGGACGGTCGATATTGCCAAGGAAGGTCGACTGGAGGTCAATCAGGTGGATGGGGCAGAAATCTCCACAATCTGACGCTCGGCACTGATGCGAAGGTCAATAATTGTTATTCACCTTATACCTACTAGTTAATTAGATTACTGTTTTTCTTCAAATATTGTTTATCCTTAGACTCATTAGTTAAGTACTTTTACACAGGTGAGTCGCGGTGTCAATCGACCTCAACCATGTTCACTTGTATTAGATTGATGTGGATAGACACCGCACTTGGCAAATCGGCCACTGATACTGGTCATGCCTACGTGGCGTGACACTCCGTAGGCGTAATGTAGGCTGTTTAGTGGTGAGGTCAAATCAGTGGTGGTGGATTAACTACTACTTAGTCAGGTTCCCTGACCTGACTATCACCCGTGGTCTGTGTCATAAGTGAAACGTTAACCAAAACCTGCTCTAACCGATTGCACTCAAATTTCTTTGCTTAATTTTCATTCTCATATGTATCTTCCATTTATCTTTAAAGGTCAAGATGCATGTAGTTTACAACATATGATGAGGTAAGGAATTCTCATAAAATTGCGCCAACAATCACTGCGAAAAATCATGATCTAGGTATACAGGGTATTTCCACGTGTCAATTTATCTGCACACTCTTAAAACAAGTGTCCTGGAAAATGACCTCCGAAAGATAAAACTTTATAGGTAAGAATAATATCGCTGTGTATATTACTTTGTGTAATGTCAAGTAAACTTAGACATCACAATCTTTTAGTCGACGGGACATTACGAAAACCATCATTGACTTTATCGCTACGTGATAAATTTGATCGAAGAGAGCTATATGTTTCCAGTTTTTTCTTGGTGAGATTTCTAAAAACGCGTTTACATTATTACCTGCTTGTGACACTCCCGTAATCTTGAAAGCAGCATCAATTTTAGTTAGCGATCAACATATTGAACATAGTTTCCACTATTAGGTTTACTCGAAATGAATCAGGGCCAAAACGTATTAACCTGAATGATAATTTCGAGCACAATTAAACAGGTCGTATTTGTTGTCCTATTGTATGTGTGCAAGTTAGTGTTTTAAAACTACTGTTTTGACTGCACGCAACCTTGTGTATACACAAGTTCCTAGATTCCACAAAGTAATTGTTTATTATTCAATAATTTGATTTTGGATCTGATAAATATGCCTGATCGATCGACTTTACTTGCAGTCTTGGCCTATGCTCAAGTATTGAATTTATGTAGGTGGCGTTCAACTGACGTCGTCAGCTTTTTTGCTTGTTAAACCGTTTTCCAGAGACAAGTCCAACATAACTGTCAGAAGTGAGTTAAAATCTCAACCTGTCAACGTGAGTGAATTTCGAATGAGGAAATTTAAAATTATTTTTATGAAATTTTCCCTAGTTGGCTGAGTCATTTTAGTTGATGTTTCATATCGTGCAACATATGTTGTGAAATAAATTTGTAGTAATAATCATTGGTGCATAACAACTGAATACTGAATTTATTAATTTAACATTGTGATAAATGGGTCGAAACTTTATAAGTTATTTGTTCGAAAGTTAATCGGTGGCAGTCGATGTGAAATCAATGAGTGATACATCAAGCGAATAATTTATCAGTTTTTAATCGAAAATCACAGTTAATTTATAAATGCAATTGTCATGCTCGTACAGATGGGCTAGACTCTAGCCCATCTCTAGAGCTAGAGGTTTCAATTTGCTCGCAGAGCAGCTGTAAGTAAGTAATGACTTTATGGAGCCAAATTGCAACTGAACATAGTAACTTTATGAAAATTACTTGCCTTGCTTTACAATTTCACTTATAATAATATTGTACATGCAGTAAAAAATAGAATGGCTTGTCTCCGGATATTAAATAGAAAAGCGAATGAAACTATCTACATGTGCTTGGGCACATGTGATGCAAGGTAATTCAAGGTTTTTATTGGTCTAAAAAGCAACAGGCTTAACAATAGGATGGTAGAAATTTAAAAAAATATACGTGTATTAAAACAAGATAAGCAGTTAGATTAAAAAGTATATAAGTATTCGGGAAACGAATAATTCAATAAAAATTTGTCTGATTTCGTTGTAATGTAATGAGCGACGGTAGAAGATGCTAGAGGCACTGCACAAGTTCTACATCCTTCGTGAGCCACGGAGACCAAGACTACACAGCATATTCCATTACTGGTCTCTAGTATGTATTCATGAACCTTGGAAATCTCGTGGGCGAAAATGTCACAAATATTTGTTTGAGTAGATGGAGGACACGTGTTGCCTTTTTAAAGAAATCCAAATCTTTTTTCACTGCAATTTTTAAGGACATATGAACCTAAATGGCATGTGAACTCTACTCTATTCCCCATGTTCATGAACATGCATTTGTTGAAGTTAAATGGCAGTTTGTTTTTCAACGACCAGTTGTGAAGCGTATCAAGCTCTTTTTGTAATAGCAGACAGAATTATTGGCTACGGATGCATGTCCATATATTTATGTCATCCGCAAATAACGAAATGTTGTATCGAACAATTTCCGGTATTTCATTGACTTAAACCAAAAAAAGATCGAACCAAGGACTGAACCTTGGGGAACTTCGCTAGTTACTGCGATTAGTTTTTATAATGCACCGTCAACACGTACGTGGCAGTGCGATTAGTAAAGCAGTCATTTAGACAATTCAGCAACTTTCCGGTGACGCCAATCCTTTCCGGCTTCTGCAGTAGTAGGCTATGGTTAACACGATCAAGTGTTTTGGGATTTCTAGCTAGCGGGCATGATTTGCTTGCTCTTTATCAACCGGTTGTGTCTAATCATCCAGCGTTAATAGAAAATTAGATAAACAAGAATAATTCCGTCTACACCCATGTATTTTTCTCGAAAGCAACTGATAATTTTCGAAATGTTTCAATAGATCGTCAACTATGAGCGCTCAGGTAACATAGTAACTGGTCGGTAATTAAAAACATCGGAGCGATTTCCTCTTTTATAAATGGGAGTAACTACCCCGCGTTTTTAATCGGTAGGAATCCCGCCATTTACCAGTGTTTGTTTGCAAAGTTATCTGAGTGTTTTGTATAGCAATTTCGCGTACTGCTACAATATGAGCGAGGTTATTCATTAGGCCTCGGGAAATTTTTCGGTTTTAGATTGAAAAATGCTTGAAGGACGCGTTGCGTCGTGACATTTATTTCACTCAGAGCAACCGTGGTTGAAATTGCATGATTTGAAATGTAAATTGTATGTTTTCTTGGGCTGAGTACGAATGAATAAAACGTGGCAAATGCTTCATCAGTTTCTAATGCAGTTGTTGTTGGTACAGCTGACGTTTTCACGGACACAACTCCTGGTTTCACCTTAGCTTAATCGTTAACCATAGGATAGAGGATTTTGGATTAAACTCAATCATTTATGATATCCGTTCTTGGTAGTAAAACTTGTCTTGGATGACAAATTTGTTTACTTTGTTCATCTATAAGCGGAATATTTTCCAGGTCTCTGATGATGGGTTTTGCCAATGCTAGCGTCAAACAACGTTTCGTACGTTTATTCACTTACGAATTCGACTTTTTATTTTAAATTCGAAATTTTCTCGAGTTCTTGATGACAAATGTAGAACTCACCTTGATTGAGTTCTTCAGATGAGACATTAACCCTACCCAAAAATCATGTAGATTGATGGTTTTCGATTGGCAGTCAATTGCGTTTAGAAGAGCATCACTCGGAATGTTGATCCGTCTAACTGTTCTACGGGCATCATTTGTTCTTACAGCTTCAAACAGATAGTCAAACTGGATGAAGACTGTGATCACTTCGTCCCAGTGGACTTTCGTAAGCAACGTTATCAATATCATGATCATTGCTTGTCAGAACAATATCTAGGAGTGGAGTTACATCCGTTCCGCGGTATCGAGTATTATATACAATGTGATTATAAAGAGGAATATTGTTCAACAACTCAGTGAATGCCCGTTCGAGGGAGTGTTCTGGGTGAATGGGACAACTCTGGAGATTCCGAAAATTGAAGTCACACATAATTACAAATCTAAAAAGTGAATCCACAACGGAACACTGACCGATCCATTTGCAGTTGAGACTGGCGTCCGCCAGAGATGCCTGTTCTCCCCAATGATTTTTCTATTGGTAATAGACTGGATAATAAAAACAGACAGTAAAAGTTGGGAGGAACTGTATTGATTGGGAGGAATCCGAGCATTTGGACGACCTGAAATACGCTGATGATGTCTGCTGATATCACGTGACCACCAACGTCTTCAGAGAAGGACCGATGACTAGCACACATTGTTTCATATGCAGGACTACGCGTGAATACCGCAAAAACAGAAGTCCTCCGTTTGCTAATTGATGAACACCCATCAATCACCATCAATGGTAAAGCAGTTAAATACGTCACGCAATTCGTCTACCTCGGCAGCCTTCTTTCAATAAGTGGTGGCACGAACAAAGACAGTCGCCAGAATCGTAAAAGCAAGATACGCGTTCATAGCTTTGAAACCCATTTGGGAGTCGAAGGTTCTATCAGAACGCATGAAACTCCGTAAATTTAGAATCAACGTCAAATCCGTGTTAATCTATGGATCGGAAACCTCGCGAGTGACAGCAAAGTCTTCTTGCCGCTTGCAATCATTCCACAATAATTGCCTTCGTCGAATTATTGGGGTAAAATGGCCAGAAAAGATAAGGAATCAAGACCTGTGGCAGATTGCTGCTGAGGACACGATCGCCCAGCAGATCATTAGAAGAAAGTGAAGATGGGTTGGGCACACCTTGCGGAAACCTTATGATGACATCACGCGTCATGCTCTGGTATGGAACCCAATCGGGAAGAGACGGGTCGGACACCCAAGGCTATCTTGGAAGCGCTCGTGTGAAGAGGAAATCCGCAAGTGTGGACTTAACTGGAACGGTATCAAACTGGCTGCTATGGACAGACCAAACTGGAGACAAGTTGCCGAGGCCCTATGTTTCTCCAGGAACTCAAGGGATTAAGTAAGTAAGTAAGTAAAATAAAGTCTTTCCCATTACCTAATCGGAGTGAGCACCAGAATGTATTCTGTGACACACTATCTGGATCCATAATCTCAATGCACATAAGGTTTGGTTTATAGTATAATGCTACGCCTCCTCCTCCTCACGTTTCACGGTCATGGCGAATAAGTGACATGCAGGGTAATTCTATTTCACTGTTTGTTTGGAAGTCTGTAGCCACGTTTCCGTTACGGCGATTATGTCTGGTGAACATTTCAGAAAAAACTGCACGCAGTTTACGGATTTTATTGCGCAGACACTTTGCGTTTGTGTAGAGGCTTTTCATTGTAGTTTTCTCAGCAAAGATTGAGTATGGCAAAGGGGTAGAGTGCAGAATACCTGTTAGGCCGAATCCTCTCGAGTCGGTATTTGAGGACTTTATTGATCGCAAGAATGCCTAATAGTTTTGGGGTTGAATTGTTGTAACAGAGATCTATGGTGTCGACCGCATTTTTTTCCGACACGTCATCGATTGATTGACTTGGTGTTGTTTCTGTTGGACGTTGAGTTGTATATATTTCTCCTATTTGAAGTTTTGATGCGCTTAGTCTAATTTCTCGAGGTTTGACTGTGTACAACATATCTTTGCGTAAGAACGTTATTTTAAGGGGCTTAGGACCGATGCCCGTAGAATTCTTAGATTTGGGGATGCGTAAGGTGTCCGCCACAGCAAGCCAACTATATCAATGAGGAATAACCATTGTAACTGATTGCGCTGCACGGCTTTATCAATAGCTTCGCAATCTTCTAGAACTCAAAAAAAAGCATTAAACTTCGATCATCCCTTGCTTCGTTTGGGTTAGTTGCTGTGCGTTTCAGATTATTTCCCCAACATGGCACATCAGCAAAACCCATGCACTGATTTTCGAACCTTTCCTACGCAGGAGAAAAGCGATTAGTAACATGTTTTCTAGATCCCTCGAGCGATAAATAGGACGCAATAAAAATTAACATAAAAATGAAAATGTGCTGACATATTTTAATAATTGCATATTGTATACTTTGATAAAAAAAACCGATCATTTAGTGCAGTTTTACATGTGAGTTTAAGTGACATATTGTAATTACAAATTAATTAAATATTTGGAAATATTTCACATCAATTTGGAAGATCCATTACAAAGTTGTATGCTGTAAAATGTATCAAAAATCTTGATAAAATGTTTCTGTTTAACACCTACCTTCTCATTAGGATAAAACATAAAGTTAGAGTAAATTCTGATTTATACATGCACCTAAATTATGTCTTTTGAGTTTACTATATATAAGCAGAATATTTCGCAAAAACGTCCCGCTTGTATATATTTAGTTTGTCTCTTTACAGTTATGCCAATCCAAATTTGCTGGATAATAACTTCTTGTTTTATTCAAATTAGCCAAACTTAAAATATCAATTTGTGCTACTTGGGAATGACTCGTTTTGGATACCCAGCAATGAAATTCTAAATTTATTCGTAAAATATATTACGTATTCAAGTTCTATAAATTAATTATATTCATTTTTTACTAATCATGATGAAACAGTTCATGTTTTGATGCACTTTCTAATTTCCTGCTCACAGCGAAGGAATTGATGCATTTTGTTTCATGAGAAGCGTTTAAAGTATGTACCGATAGGTTGACTACTTTCCGTGACGTATCACGTTTAATCGGGGTTTCAACCGTGAGTAATCACTTTTGAAATCCACATAATATACCATTGTGCATTTTGATGCAGCAGTGAATAAACCAGAGCAAATCCCGCATACGATGGCTATTTGACGGCATGCACGTAACTCAATATCTATTAGTAAAGGTTTGAGATATTTGAAATACGAACGATTAACGGAAACAGATTACGGTACACTGCTCTGAATTGATTTTTAATGTTCGCTAGCATCGAATAGCGAAAATTCGGCGCCAGGATAACTCTGATAATCTGTTTTTCCGAAAAGGGAAAAACGCCAGTGAATTTTTTAGGAATATTTATTTGTGGTTAAATTAGTAAAGAATGAGTGGAATCAAAATATGGATGGCAGTCAAATATACAAGATTTCGCTGGATGGATCAGCTGTGATTATTGGCTAGATTGTATTGGTAAAGTTACGTTAAAAAACATTCATTTCATAGTTACAAGTAGTAAAACTTACACTCTCTCTTTATTGTCACTGAATGCATCTCTTATGCTCAATACAATTCTAGTACATCAGGTTATTCCCGTGAAGCTGATTCGTTGCATTCATGAGCCAATCAAAAACTAGGCAGTTTTGAGCACAATGCGATTTAAATTGGAGTGGCGACACGCTTTACAAGGTCGGCATTTCCTCACGGAAATTTTGACTCGAAAATGAAATACAAATATATTTTAACAGTGAAGTTTCTAATCAATTGATCGTTTCATTATGACTGATATCAAAGTATACGGCTTTCTGATACTAGCAAACCACTGGCATGAAAACATCTAATTAACTACCAAATCTCATCAATATCCTTCAATTATTTCCATTTGGCATAAATATAATTACACGAGCACCTCTAATCCAACGGTATAAATATTCCGAAAATAAAATTGCATGCTTTTGAGGCATGCAACGTTTTGATACTAATGCGAACGGAGAGTAAACAATACGAGTTTATGTTCGCCTGTAGGAAAACATTTTGAACTACAGCGTTGACAAATGGAGTGCACTACCAGCAGAGTTTAATCGCAGAATACTTATGTAAAATTGCGCTACCAAAGAGTGTCAATAATGTGCATTCGGATACCACGCGTAACACCAACTTTCGACACAACACAAGAAGCTCCAACAAGATTAAAGACAACTACGCAAATCCGCAAGAATCCAGGACGCATTACATTAGAACAGATTGGTATCAACATCGTAAGGAAAAGGGGTAACTAGAGAAGGACAGCAGTAATTGAACGAGTTCAATTCGTCGAGCTCGATCAATTGAATCTAAGGTGGTAACTCGGTTTGTTTATAAAATATAGGCGTGGGTTTTGTTTTCTTATGCATGCGTAATGAGCGTGTCGACCAATTAGCGTTTCTTGCGTTTTTGGATTTTGGGGTGAACGTCAGTAAGCTTGAGAAGGTTGACCTTGGTTCTTTATATAAGCGCAATCGACGGCTGGATAGGATATTGGGATGACGTAAAGAACATTTGGTCATAAGTTTTGCGCTGCAATACAATCTGAATTACATAAAAATATAGATAAATAGTACTTCCATGTTTCGATCCATCTGATTCAAATGACGAGTAAAAATAATTCCAAGTATTACATGGAGTTGGGAAATGTCAGTGGGAAATATATGCTTGGGTAACTTTGCTTTTCAAGTGCGTGTGTATTACGAAGCATTGGTTGTTTTCAGTAAATTGATGCCAAGACAGTATGAATAATACGAACCTAAAAGTTAGTAGTTCTTCGTGGGAAATCATTCAATTTAGTGACGGTACAATATTAAAAGGCAAAGGTTTCCAAAAGAAATTTACTCTAACTGAATAAACGTTTCGATGGCAGTTTGAGCGGGAATGTGGAATTTGAGGGTGAGACCATAACTACGTGGGGTAAAAATTAAATAAGTGCCGGATTTAGTCGGCCGGCTTTATGGATTATTCGGTGTGTCAGAATTAGGTCACATCGGATGTGTATGCGCCCACGAGTGCTCAATCTGAGTCTAGACAATCGCTGCGCAAATGTCAAGTTGATGCAATCCGGTAACCAGTTTCATTACCCTTTCGAGTATTCGGACGACATTTTACGATCATGGTGCCGATTCATTGCACTGCAATCCATCGCATTTCGTCAAATGTTTGAGGTAAGCGCTACCCTACTTGACTTCATTTTTCCATCCGACGATCTGCCCTGCGAGGTTATCCTTCACTGACGCCGTATGATGGAGGCTCATGAGATAAAATCACTTACAAATCACTTGCTCCATATAAACATTGTTTCTTGGAAACACTGGCAATTTTCATGTGAATTTAGTTTGCGTGTAAATCCTCAGGTGTGAAACATTGAGGAGGTATGTTGAACAGCAAAAACAAACGAACATACCGGAAGTTGGCTGATCAACGAACGCAATAATAAATATAAAATACACACAATTCTTTGTCATGCTTGTCGTTCGCGAGCATTGTCCAAAACATAATGATTTATGAATGACGAACTATCATTAAAAACATGGTTATTGATTATATAATAAAATTTATAAATAGTTGAAACCAATAATATTGTTTTCACACAGTCTATAAACAAATTGTTTCAAAATTTTTCCCAAATGTAAACTAAGATGAGGTTTGTTAAATTATATATTTTTTTATTGATTCATTTATTTCATTCCACGTTCTTTCAATATTTCTAAACACACCCAAGCTCTAATCGCCTCAATACCTATCAAGCTACGCTATAATAAACAACTCGCAACAGGGTCCCGACATCAAGCAGTCTGAAGCCGATTCACTAATTTAAAACGATCGTTTCAACCTATTCCAATGGCTAAACTCAATCGTGCCAAGTCATTATGGCGCGAAAACAAAATTGATTTGTTGTTTCGTCGTAGAAAAACATTCTGTGAATTGAATTCAACCGTAACACGTCACCATTCTGGAAGTTGTGTAAACTAGGAACTCAACCATCCTATCATCCGGGACCGAGCGAAACTGATAGGAATTGTCAATGTGATGAGCTGTCTACTTTCGAATAAAGCAAACAGATTGACGTGGTTCTCAAATTAGCGATGCTTGAAGCAAATAATGACAGCTTTGTAATTAATAATCAAAATGCTATCAATTTGTTTCGCTAAAATGTGTTACGGTCAATGACCATGGATTGATAGAACAATTAAGTGGTGTCTTCTCAATAAAGGAGGAATAAATAAATATTATTCATCAAGGAAAGTCACTAGTGACGCTTAACTTGAAAATCAGTATATTTTGTTTAAACTTAATTAGTTAACAATAGCTCATTAGGCTTATCCAGATCCTCAGTAAGCCTAATCACATTGACCTGGTAAAGAGTAGGAGGTCTGTCAATACTAACGACCTCCAGTTTCAGGTCTACTTGAGTTTGTAATTTTTTGAAGTTCCAAACGATATTATAGATGAGAAATTGGTTGGGAATCAATCCTGCTTAAAATAGCAGTTTTGAATACTTTCGAGCTAACTTCCCATGCAACTGAACACAGGTTTTCTGTGAATTCTCTGGTCTACCCCGGTTGCATTCCGTCGAGAGCGTGTACGAGGTGTCACGGAGGCTTATTAAGCGCAATCCGGTTGTGAGTTTGTGGACTGCCCGAGAAAGTTGGTGAAGTGCTAAGGCAACGAAGATGGAACCTTCTTTTGTTCAATTTCATCGAAACATTTTGGGATAAACTTTACTTGGCATCTCTTAGCCACCGATGCAGAAGATACGGAGGAGATTATTTAGAGGCTCATACACAATCTAATATCAACAATAAACTGTTGAACCCAAAGATCCACAGGGAATTAGGTACCGATGCCTTGGTAACGTCATCGTTCAAGGATAACGGCTGCACACTAGTTTTGAACTCCAAGCTATGTTTTTAGAAACAAATGACCCGAGGTTTAAAAGATCCGTTTGGAACAGACTTGCTTTCGTTGATCAATGACCGACAATAGTCGTATTCCCTGAGCTGAAATCCATGCAAACTATCTCGAAATTCTGTGGTTATGTCTGCAGAGAAATGGGGTGCCCAAGAAGTGTGTTTGATCTTAAAAGGACTATATAGCCATATCTGACAGTTCCTTTTTAACACCATAATCGGCCTTGTACTGAGGACATCTTTAACTGGTTGGAGAGGTAAAGGATTTGGGCTTTTGCCCTGTGAGAGGACTAATTATTTAGAGTATGCGGTTGAGATTGCATTTCTTTGAGATGTTTTTAATATAATGCAATATGCCCTGGAATTCCGGGCACTTGAAACTTAAAGAACTAGCATGTAATTTGCGTCTATCGAGTGCAAAACAATCATTTAAGAATGGTGCAGTGCTATCGCAACCTGAAACATTCTGGTTTGCCGAAATAATTCCCCGAGGTCTCATCAGGATGGGCTCGATTCACCGAGCACAGCGAAAGTTCACGCAGTGGCGTATGAGGTTGTGGTGGGTTTTCTCCTGACAACGATACCCCCTATGAAAAGTAACGGAAATCTAATGATGAAATCAGGACGCGGTTGGATCGAACAAAGTAGTTTCAAGATATATACGATTTAAGATTTATGATGAAACAAGCAAATAGCTTTACGATACCACAGGATATACGTATAAAAGTTGAACAAATCGTACTTTTATGCTTGCGTCCATGTGATTCAAAGTAGTAGCAAAAGTAATTTTATTTGTGATATGGAGAGTGGAAATTTCGATCGAAAATATATGTCTGCGCAATTTGTTTTCCAGGTATGTGTTTGTAAGAGGGAAGCAGTAAGGGATTTCGGTAAACTGGGGCCAACACAGTATTTTGTTACACAAACACTGCGCATTGTTGGCCTCCTTCGGTCGATGCCAACCACGAATATACATCAAAATTGTGTAATATTTTCATGTTTTGAATGACTGAATAGTACGATTTGAGAGAAACAATCTCTCCCACAGCGCACGCAATAATAGGCAATAGAAACGTCGATCGACATCAGTTACACGCCGGCGGCGTGATCTGCGTTCAGCAAACAAGAGCTGTATCTGCTCCTCCACAGCTTGCAGACGACGCTTTACACAATGTCTCTAACGTAGGCTATCAAAAGCGATGTTCTTCCCAACTCGTGGTGTCAATGACAACAGCTTTCATATCTCTTTTGCATATGTCTTTTTACCGCAGGTGCGGTCTGCCCTATGATCGAATTCCTGATTTCAACTCACTATGAAGTAGATCTTTAGGAATACGACCATTTTTCCATTATGTAGACTTAGCGTAGACTTGTTTCATTGTTTCATTTTAACGGGGTCAACCAAAACTACAGCCAAAGCGGTAAGAAAATCGATACGGCCCTGGTTGGTTGGTGTGGTATTATGCACGTTTGGCGGGAAATGACGAGGTCTAAATATATTTTGTCACCAGATTCAACCGAGTATTTTCAGTCTCCCTTCAAGAATTTTGGTATGAAATTGACTGCACTCTGTGTAAAAGTCTGAGTAGTTCCCGGCAGTGGTGAACACCGATGGGTAAATCTGACAGCAGAAACACATAAACCAAATCAATGAAGAGCACAAAATCCACTATTGCTGCACACAAAAACGACAATTCGTAGATAGGTACTTGTTGTATGAGTAGATCCGTCGTAGCAAACTTTTAGATAGATATCCAAAAATCACACTGATCGGATCAAAATTATGAAAGTTATATCCAAAAGTGTCGGAGGTCAAAATAATCCAACCGCACGTCAGGTCACTGGACCGAACCGGATGATTCTTGAAGAGGCGTACAAAACGCTACGTTGATCATTGGAAACCAATAGGTGAAAAACTTACTCACTCTGCTGTCTTGTAGGCAAAACCAATGTGCTGAATCCACTTGGTGGGCCCCTTAGTTGAAAATTTCCTTATTTCGTTGTAGGCAGATGAGTAGTAGCATGTCTAAATTGAGCCAGGTATGTAAACCACAGAAATCCCTAACATATAATCTAACACACAATTCTCCCCTCTATCCTCTGTCTACGATGCATTTCTGGTTATGAATGCTAGATGTATTCCGTTACAGCCAACTGATGAAAGACAGGTGTTGACTTGCAACTTCTCCTATGACCGCGTGCCCCTATATGATTTGCGTCCTTTAAAACCCGTTCCATTCAACAACCAGAAATACAGTCTGGACTAGCACTCCCTCCTGAGACACTGGGTCTCGACATATATTTTCTATAAGAATCCCTTATTGTGGGGGATTCTGTATGTTATGGTGTCTCACGTGAGTAGTAAGTCTTACTTGCTTGTGTCCAGCGATCCTGTTTCTTCCTCTGCCGGCCTTGTTGGGGTAGGAATTGTTCATTGCTAAAAGGCAGAAAACACTTTTTAGCCTGAATATCAGTTAGTAACAAACTGTGTGCAGCCAGATTTCAGGGGACAATAGAATGTACAAAGTGACGATAGAACTTATTCATCTATAATCTCGAAATGTTTCCCCATTAACGGCGGACGAAGAAGATCAAGAACAAATTTTACAAAGACCATTGTTCTCTTTAATTGAGAGCAGGCAGATGCGATGCAGTAGTATTCAACAGCGAAGGTAATATCTGAGTGGGATATATAGCGCTGACTGAGCGCTACATTTGGGATGTTAGGTGATCCGAGGAAAATTTGAGAGAGATTTATGTCTCACCATGTAGCTACTTGGCGTCCCCTATCACAGAGTACTCGAGCATAGTTCGACCAAGTCGCGATAAGATACAAGTGGCCAGGTATTTCAAATGTGCGTATTTTAACAGAGTACTAGTATAGATTCTGATATTGCTTTGGTATGCGCAACAATTAGCCTTCAGTTAAGAGGCAAATCCAAAATAAAATGTCCTATACAAGAAGCAAACGCTACATCATTTCTCACAAAAGCAAACTGTTTTATATAGGCATTTGTATATTTGACTTGCCCGCTTCTTTACGTGTATGCTAACCTGCTTTTTCTGTTTCATGTTGCTTGGTTCTGGACCAGTGCTTCGTAAAATTAATGAAGCTGCCGCCTGTAAGCTTTTCTTTTCAGTGCAATGTTTACGTCAACACATCGTTCCCATTCGGTCAGCGAAATCAGATAATCTATTAGATATGCATTGTCATTTTGTTTCTCAAAACACAGCTTACCTTTATTTGGCATATTTGAATAAAGAATTTGTTCTACGAGAACGGATTTATCATGAAGCATCAAACCTAATCAACCTATTGATTAAGCTAGGCCATGAGGAACGAACATCCCGATTTCTTCAAAACACACTCGTTTGTAGATGAGTTTTAGGCAAACTAGAACTCACTCACTGGATGCCGAATGCAATAACCTTTATTTAATTACATATGTACTGTTTTGTCTTGCCATAAAACGCATAGTCCCACATTGATCCACGTAATACTACCTTCCTAACTAAATTGACTACTGAACTTCTGCTCTGCTCGTATCTGTTTCCTCTCAAACACTTCAAAATCGGTTGTATTCAACTAAAAATGGACTGATTTATAAGAAAAATAAGAAGATTTATGTTATTTCTTATCCATAGGTTTGCTCCTTTTTAAGTTTAAATATGATACCTGGTTCATATAATTCACGTATATACATACACCAGAGTTGTTATATCTTCTGAACACGTACTATAACTTCAATCTTAAAATAATCAGTGTTATTCTTTAACCTTTAATAAATATGTAACCTTAACATGGATGATAATTTTGGTCAGAACTGATCCGCACTTCGACAATCCGAATATTGCACCCATTTCCAACCGCATCAGGCCGTACAGGCCCGTGTTACGTAGATACCAATAGACGTAATTATGGCTCACTGGAAACATAAGCAAACATTAATAAGAACTATAAAATAACCTAATGAAAGTCGTAGCAGTAGCTAGCTCATAACGTAAGTCGTAAAGTAAATTGTTTAGAAAATTTGTTATTTCAAGAGAATTCTAATCCAAAGAAAATATGCTAGGTGTTATTCACACAAAATTTTCGGTTCGACTTTAATTATTCAGTATTTTCGTACCTACACTACCGAACCGTCATATTTTACCTGTCTGATTGACTGAAACGAGTCTGACTGCAGTGGCCATAGCGAAACAGGACAAGAACCCGCTTTATTGGTTCGTATAGTGAAATATTATGTTGAATTTTTTTCCGAATTGTAAAATAATCCCAGATTATTCTATGATAACTAATTTTACCCAAATAATTTGCATTTTAAGAGGTCTTATTTGTTTTGCCAGTTGTCAAATATTGAGGGAATTTCAATTATTACATCATCATGGAATGGAGCGCTTCGGAAGAGATTATTCCTCCCGAATCGGACGGTTTAGTGATTCGAAAAGCTGTGCAGCATGAAGAAATCATGCGATTGTGATGTACAAACATGATCAAAACCGAACGAATAAGGCCAACAACAACAACATAGACTCGAGTACGATATATTGTGGAAAAAATAACAAGCGTTCGCATTGCGCCATATATAGCAGATCATGTTCCGTGGCATCCAGGTGATAAGCACCACAACTAGAACTTAATGTGAATTATAGTGCCTATCCGTGATTCACATACCTGGTGCTGATCTTAGTAAGCCAAACTTTGGGTTATATAAACGGCTGTTGGATAGAACCAAGTGATTTAGATTCATACAAAAGGAGATATGTCTTGGAATATCCAGTCCAGTGAGCTCAAAACCCGAATAAGTTTATCGGAAGGGTTTTTACCACCACAAAGCAATCATTACTATCGGATAGGTCTATCTGCTACTGAATTGCAACTCACTCAATTCGTTTTAGAGTTTAATTTAAGGCGGGGCGTTCGCTGTCATGAAATTATTTGACCAGACAATTTGTTCAGATTTTCCCGAGAGATAAGTGCATAAATTAAAATTTTGTAATTCGCGTGTGTTCACAAACACGCAAACTGATCTACGCACGAGACAACATAAGCTTGCTCAAAGTTCCCACAACTCGCCGCGTTACAATCTACAGGAATTCGGTTACAACACAGGCGCTTACAGACTCGTGCTCATCGTACAAAATCAGGCAAACTAATGTCTTCAAAGTTTTTATTCACGTCAACAAATTTTATTCTCTCTAATTCACATTCGACATGAATTCAAATTACTTCCTTTGATTAACTTATTAACCGTGCTCACTGGCGTATCAAAAATTGTGTGCTAATTATGTAAGGGATGGGGATGTGAGCACCACAAAAGCTGTGCTAATTTGTTTTAACGTAAACCACCAGATGAATTATCGACGTGTCAAAAAGTAATTTTTACGGTATTCAAACGGTGGATTTTCACAAATGGATGTATATTTTGCTCCGTTTTACACATTTTACTCTAAAATGGATTCTCGAGGACTAAATTGGTTGTAAATGTAATCTCACCAGATGTATATCTCAAATATGGACGCTTTTTCACAGAAAAATATTACTTGTTACCATCGATGAATTTCTTCGATATCACGAGGTGAATCATCAGGAGCAGGAGCAGAATTATTTTTGAGAAGTTAAAATCGAATCTCCTTAAACCAAACTATTTGTATGGGAAAGCTATGGCACCTATCATATTAGACAAAAATATTACTTCATTCTATTTATAGCTCTCGCTATTAGCTGAATTTGTTAAAAATGCTACCACAGAATTATTTGCGTGTGGCGTGAAAAAATTTGGCTAAGATGCTAAAAAGTTTATCTCATAAAGAAGTATTAAATCTCTAGTAAAAAATTATTTTGAAAATACCCGTGGATTATAGAAACCTGTTTGAATCTAATCGGTACTCAAAAATTATCTATTAATTAACATATTTAAGGAGAGTACATTTTTGATATTTATAAAAGAATATTAGTTAGCGTTTTCCCAATTACAGCTAATATACGTAACGTTTGTTCAATTATCCATCGTTATGGATAATGCCTAAGCTAACATCAAGTAATACAATACGATGATTACTTCCTAAGTTCCATTTTCACAGCTGGTTGCATAAAATGGAAAATAAACAATGTAAGCAATATAGCGTTAAAACAACATCAACTACCCTGCCCTCACAGAAGTGAGTAGCAACTGAACATTCAAATATAGACGTGTGCGGTAAGATGTCAAGTAATAGACAGGAAATTCGCAAGCCAGAGGCGGGAAAATCTGTCTCAGACGGTCTCGCTACCATCTGCCTAGATCTAGTCAGGCGTTAACGCTATCTGTCGGATCAGGTCTAATCACGTGTTATCGATCCGGTCCGAAATGCGAACTATTGTTTCATCATCATCCGTCTCGCGTCAAATGCTGGGTATACAATAAATAAAATCTATGAGAATTAGGAAGAATAAATTATCCATTATGGAAAGAATGAATGAATGAAATCAAAAATATTTTGTTTAGAGATTGAGTCTTTTCTCGAATACCAAAAATACGCGCGACAATACAAAAACTAGCAGAATTTCGTTTTAATAGTCTAGTGGGCTACATTTGTTGGTGAGGATCATATAGAAAAGACCTTGGAAACGGGACTTGCTCAAGTGCATGGCATATAAGTAGATACTAGAATGAAAATGTGTTGCATCTAAAACTATAAGTGGAAATATGCAATAGGGATTTAGATGTGTTGTTAAGAAAGATATACTTAGATACCAATGTTATACAAAGAACTACAACGTTCGAATAAAGAAATACAAAGTTATTTTAGACCGAGTTTTCAAGATCTCAAAGTTCAATAACCCTGTCTCCGTCCGATTACAAAACACACCCACTATGGAACAGCCAGCAAGCCCTGTTCAGCCCGCAAACATGTGCGTACGTGTCACTAGATCCACTGCACCGAAAAAGAAAAAAATCGATTCAGCTGTGACCGTGAGAAGTACCCATGCGACGGCGATTCAGTGTGACCTCTGTATCACGTGTCAAGACCCGGTAAGCGTTGATTCTGTTTCGGTTAAATGCATATTCTGCGGGTTTTACCAACACGTGTCATGTGATGTGAATTTGACTGATGATTGCGTGAGACTTGTAAACGATGAGGGATACCCATCCGTTTGTTATGTGTGTGCTAGCTGTAGACATTCCAAGAAAGATGTCCGCAACAACAGTAAAAACTTGACGGTTGGTAAAGAGCCTAACGAAATGGAGAGTAGACTGACAATACTGGAAAATCAGTTTGCACAAATGAGAAACTCAATTGAGCTACTGATGAAGCCAACAACGAAGGCCCCAGAACATTCAACCTCACCTTTAAACGCCACTAGTGCAACTTTACCACCAAACCAATCAATGGAATCAGCTAAAACGACCACAGAAGTAGGACATTCTTATAGAGATATGCTGTTACGGTCGACCTCAGCTGTACACTCCAAAACTGTTGTACCCGACTCAAAAAGTCAAGCCACAAAGGTTTTTCATTCTAAAACGCCTGACTTTCCGATACGAAAAAAGAACACCCCATACATGCTGAACGTGATATGTACGAATGTCAGCGAGTCCCAGGAAAGCCTGTTTGATAGCAAACAGAAACATGATGTCGATAAATGGTCTGAACTTTGTCACCTAATGAAAATTGAACATGTAAACGCAGAAAAGGTGACTCGTCTAACCCGCCATTCCTCTTCACCTCATATTGGTCAACCTCGCTTGCTCAAGGTAACACTAAAATGCGAGGCTGATATCGAGAACGTATTGCTGAATGCATACCTACTCAAGTCAGATTCCAACTCCAACTGCCGCATATATCCCGATGTACCATGGTGGGAAAGGAAGGGCAGCTTGAAAGACAGGGAACAAATGGTATCGCGAAGTATAGTTCTACTTGGTGTACCAGAAAATACTTCTAAAGCATCGAATCAGGAAACGGTAGAGCACGACGTCAAACAATGGCGCTACATTGCGTGTTCTATCGATATTTCTAATGCCGTTGTTGTGGACACTTTTCGAGTTCCTTTTTCGCCAAAATACAAGGGGGATGGACCGAAACCTCTGAAGATTACGTTCTTGACCAGCGCTATGGCTGAAATAGTAAGGTCGGAATGGAAAAAAAGAAACGAACACTACCCAAGGATGTTAGACTTAGCCCACCCAAACCAATGAGTGAGACACACTCGCGGCAGGGGGCGGTAGACGGTAGCATTCCCACCGAAACGGAAGCAATCAATACATCAAAAAACGTAGTGGGTCCGGCTCAAACCGAGTCGGACCGAATACATCATACACGGAACAACATGTTGATTCAAACTGTTGGAGCGCAATAACTAGCCCACAAGTTACACCCCCACGAGCACTTATTGTTAAGCCTGATCTGGCATCTCATCGTCCTACCCCTTACCTCATATCACCCGATTCATCACTACACCGAGTCATATCGATCAATGCTCAATGTTTAGTCAACAAGCTGGCAGAACTCATTGATATCTGTGTAGAACAGTCCCCTGACCTTATTGCTGTGACGGAAACCTGGTATCAGCCCAGTATGACGGACAGTGAACTCTCAATCCCTAATATGACACTTTTTCGTCATGACCGTGATGGCCTGGGAGGCGGCGTTGCATTGTATTATCACAAGCGCTTCAATGTTAATATCATTGCAGATACTGATCTTTCACTCACAGACACGCTGTGGTGTTCACTTGACCTGGAATCTGGTGAGAGCTGTACAATTGGGGTTATATATCGCTCACCAACTTCGACAGTCGATCATAATGATGTGTTAGTTGAAAGACTTCAGCGCATCAGCGCTCGGCCACATGCTCAAATATTGATTATGGGAGATTTCAACCTCCCGCAGCTATACTCGAGAAATCAACACCCAATTACCTCACTGGAACACAAATTTCAAGAAGTATTTGATCTAGTCCCCCTGTACAATCACGTTTGCAACCACAAACGAATGCGAGGGGCAGACCGGCCCTCTGTTTTGGACCTAGTTTTGACTTCCAACGAATCAGCTATTGAATTAGT